>JARHVA010011427.1:17500-59236 GCA_037957365.1 Torreya grandis | reverse complement strand
CTTAGAATGTTTTATCTTCTATCTCTGTAACTTCTGAACTTGTACCTACTTTCTTATTCTCTAAAACTAACATTTTGTTGGATTCTCTAAAAACTAGCATATATATATATATATATATATATATATATATATATACACACACACACACACACACATATATATATACATATATATATAGATATATATACATATGTATATATATCTATATATATATGTATATATATCTATATATATATGTATATATAGATATATATACATACATACATATATATATATATATATATATATATATATACATACATATATATATATACATACATACATACACACACACACCACACACACACACACACACACACACACACACACACACACACACACACACACACACACACACACACATATAATAGATTTTTTTTATAGATTTTATTAATGGAAATATTAGTTTGGGTTAATAACACATCAAATTAACTTATATGATATTTATTTATTATATGTCACCTCATTTTTGTAAACTTGAAAAACTTAGACCTTGGTTGTACCTCTTAGTTCTGGGCTTTTTTACGCTTTTATAATATTGCATCTAATTTATCTTGTATCCTTGGCCTATATATCTTAGATCAACCAGTCTTATGTTGATCACCCAAACCTTGTATCTTGTCTATAATTCTTAGAATGTTTTATCTTCTATCTCTGTAACTTCTGAACTTGTACTTGCTTCTTATTCTCTAAAAACTAACATTTTGTTGGATTCTCTAAAAACTAACATATATATACATTTATATGTATATATATGTATATATATGTATATATATATATATATATATATATATATATATATATATATATATATATATATATATATATATATATATATATATATATATATACACAAACACACACACACACACACACACACACACACACACACACACACACATATAAATAGATTTTTTATAGATTTTATTATGGAAATATTAGTTTGGGTTAATAACACATCAAATTAACTTATGCATCCTTAAATACACATTAAAATCAAACACAAATAAAACATTTTTGTTTCATCCATGCAAAGATATTGATTTGATCTTAATTGATGTGATAATGACTACATACTCAATTTTTAGCTTATTAAAGACCTAAAATCCTATATAAAATTTTATGGGAAGAAGAAACGTATTAATTAAAAAAAATGGCATCAACATTGGAAAGAAAACTAAAAAAACTAAAAAAAGACTCTCAACATTCACACAGATACATTGCTTCAAGCTTACCTTACCTAAAAATGATTGCATTTAAAATTTCTAGTCTATAAGAGTTGAGTTATGAAAATAGCATAGTTTTTCAAACCAACAACATTTTTTTACATAAACCTAAGAATATCCATAAAAAATTCATAGAAATATATTAACAAGAATCCAACGACTCCACACATCAAATAACATAGCACTAAAACATAACCAATTGTTTTTGTTAATTAGAAGACATATCTTACTTTATTTGATGCTACATCAAATCACCTTATAATAATAAAAGAAGGCTTTGACAACAATTAAATCCAAACCCTATAGCACTCTATATAATTTTATGACACGAATAAATGTAATAATTAAAATTTGATACATCACTATCACTAAAAGTTTTAAGACAGAAAATATGCTCACCACATTCACGTAGCGACATTGATTTGAGATTAAATAACTTATAAAAACTAAAGTTTTTTTATCTCACAAAATAAAAAAACATATTTTGAAATTTGATCTCCTAGATTACAAACTCATATATAAATTATTTTTTTCAAGATTTTGTTAATGAAAATATTATTTTGGGATAATAACACATTAAACTAACCTCTCCATCCTTACATATGCATTAAAATCCATCATAAAAAAATGGCATGGAATGTCTTAAATAAATAGCCATAGAGAAGACTTTTTAGCATGGTAAAATTTACCCATGCCATTCTTCCATTTAATGAACACTCACAAAATTTAGTATAGGCCACCTTGTTTTTGATGGCCAACACATCCCTGTCAGTAGACACTTTGCAATACAATGTAGGTCAACCACATCATACTACTTGTCAATAGTTGGGGACCATGATCATATTAATTATCTAAATTAAAATGTGGAGCATTGATTAGGTATTGAATAGATGAATCTTTCTAGTAGATAAATGCAAACATTGATTCAACTTTAACTCACCTAACAATGACTACACGCCCAATCTTTACTTATGTGCATGACCTCATAGATAGGTAAAAAATTTAATGAGAAGAATAAACGTATTGACTCAAAAACTAGTATTAGTGTCAAGAAAAAAAATAGACATAAAATATTCTTTCTAAATTCATACGGAAACATGGATTTAAGCGTAGCCTACTTGATAATGACTACATTTTCAATCTTTGGTTTATATGCGTCGAACTATAAAAGTAACACAATATTTAAAACTCACAACCAATTTTTACACAAACTAAGGAAGAAACATAAACCATTCATAAAGATCTAATTACAAGAATCGAATGATTCCAGGCCATCAACTAACATATCTTTATTAATAAAAACACAACCAAATTTTTGCATTATTCACTAGACAAATCTTACCCTTATTTGATAAAAACTTGAACCATGTTATAATCACAAAATAGGGATCTAAGAAGAATACAATCTTGACCTTGTAGTCTTATATATAAGTTTATGACATGACAAAAAAAAATGATTAAAAATTAACATTAGTGTCACCAACAATGTGGAGACAAACAAAATATGCTAACCATGTTTTCACAAAGACACTAACTCAAATTTAATCCACTTATAAAAAATCAGGGCCTTTTTGCCCCACCCAATAAACAAAATGAATTGTCAAACTTTATCTCATAGATAACAAACTCATATGTGTGTGTGTGTGTGTGTGTGTGAGAGAGAGAGAGAGAGAGAGAGAGAGAGAGAGAGAGAGAGAGAGAGAGAGAGAGAGAGAGAGAGAGAGAGAGAGAGAGAGAGAGAGAGAGAGAGAGAGAGAGAGATTGAAATGTTATTTATTTTTAATAATGTATATCAGATGAACTTTTGTATCTTTACATATACACTAAAATATAATAAAAATAAAAAATGGCATTAAACTAGTAAATAAATATTTGCTTAACAAACTTGCTAGTGTTTACAAACGTACTCATGTCATTTCTTCCCTTTAATAAGAAATCACCATTTTGGATATGCCAATTTTTTGCAAGCTACTAATGTATTCATATTAGCAGACTTCTAATTGTATAGTGTGGGCCAACCACCTTGTGTTGTGCATAGTAATAAGATAATATAATTGTATTCATCCTCCAATTTAAAAATATAAACCTCGATCATAAATGAAAGGGAAGGATCATTCCAATAAGTGAAAGTCTATCGGCATAAATATAAAATTATAAATTAAGAACCAATCATGCATGGGCAAATTGAAGAATATTCATCCTCTCCTTAAAACATTTTTTGTTTTGTTTTGGAGACAACTAAAAGCTCCTCTTAAACATTAAATTCTTTTTATTTAACAATTTAAATAATATGTTGAACATTTTCCATAAATTTAATATTATCCTATCTTCATGTAAAAATTGATCCGAGTTTTCTTCCAAGTCAAAGACCAAAACCTTGAATGAACACAATTTTCATTTTTTCTGATGACTAAGGATTGTTGGAATTTGTTTTTTTAAATAAAAATAATTATGATTATAATTCTTTCAAAATGGTATGGAGACTTATTCTTTAAAAGAAATTACTGGAACTCTTTTCTGAAAAATATCGAATCATGTGTGTCGTGAGGTACAAGTTGTTTACTACCATAAGAGATGTATCCTAGAGATTGATTTTTTTTCCTTTTTAAAGGTATGTTTATATTTATATTTAAATATATAAATTGAAAATTAGAGATTATTTCATTATTTACAACTTGTTTATGATTATAAAAGATGTATTTTGAAATTGTTATATATATATATATATATATATATATATATATATAATGTTTTGTTTTTATTAAAAAAGAGGATTATTTTTTTATTTATATAATTTTTAATGTTTGTATTTTAATAAATGAATGATTTTATATAACACACACAAACATCCTATTTCTTAAATAAATTCCACATTTTCCATCTAAATAAAAACCTTGTACACTAAATGCAAATTAATTTTGGATGAAGAACATGATACTCCCACTTACACAACTATAAACCAACCTACCTAAAACACCATATACATATTACTAATTTTAAATAACTATAAATATTAATATAAATATTCTTATCTTATATACATATTCAACCTACATGAAATCCCATATACATACTGCTGATTTTAAATAGAAATAAATATTAATATAATTTTTCTTACCTTTTATATATACATACTAAACTATATAATACTTTTAATATACATTTATTCTTTCATCTTCTAATATCCCATCACATATCTTTCTCTTCTTCGCATGTTATTATGAAAAATGACTTACACATACCCATATTCATCTCGTCATAACAAAAAAATTTATGATTGATGAGGATTGAGCTCGATATCATACAAAAATATTACACAAGGCAGTCCGAATTACGCACTAATTTGAGTGTATGTTATAATTTCACCTCTAAACACACAAAATAACATATTTATTGGTCATTAATCTTTGCTCTATATTAAACAATGATTTTTAGACATATTTTGTTCGTAATTAATCAGAATTGATAATTAATTATTAGAAAATTTTTATCATAATTTATAATTTATCATTTAAAAAAATTATATATATATAAACAATGGATTAAAATCTTTATATACATCTCTCAATAAATACTTAAAAAGTCAAATAATGAAATCTTGTCAAAATTAATGATACATTTTATTTTAAAAAATTGTTATAAAATTATTAAAATTTATAAAATAAAAATAAAATTTACTTAATTATACTCAATTTAGATTATTTTTATTTTTATTATTTAAATAATAAAAAATCATTGTAAATTAAATAATTAAAATTTAAAATAATAATTATATTAAAAATTAAATTTGTAAAATTTATGAATATTTTTTTATTAATAAATAATTTATTATATTTAATAATGTACCTTAATTATTTATATTAAATGTGCCCAAAAAAATAATGCAATTCATTTCTCTAAAGACAAGTAAAATTAATAAAGCTTATGATGATATAACTTTCATCTTGACTTAAAGAAAGTGTTTTTTTTTTTTCTTTGATGATATTTTCTTTTAATCTGTTATAGACGGGTTTTTTTAATATGATTAAATTTAATTTAAATAGAATGTTTGGTTGTATATATTTATTTAATTTTTTTTTTTTTTTTTTTTTTCTTTTTTTTAAACGGATATTTGTAACATGTTTTTTTAAATCTTTTTTAATGAGTTTTTTTTGGTTTTCATTAATATAAAAGATTTTATAAAAATATTTATTTTTGTAAATTTTTTCTAATCTTTTTTTTAAAAATTTGATTTTAATGAATTATTTATTTTGTTTATGACTAAAAATGTCTACTATTAATATTTTTGAAAATTTTAATCTATGATTCCCTATTATTATATCCCAATTTAAACTTTACATAATCTCAAACATTTTTAAAATAAATTATAAATTTCAACTTTTAAATATATAATAGTTCATATCATAATCCTACAATACATACTAACATAATACCCACAAAAGCTTTCCTATTTAATTTATTTACACTATTTATATATATATATATATATATATATATATATATATATATATATATATATATATATATATATATATATATATAAACAGGTAATACTTTAACAATATCTATTTTTAACTAATAAAATATTTACCTCCGAATGGTTTTAGGGGTTTGCATGAAATCAAAAATAAAATAATAAATTGATACATAATATACGGTTTGCGTAAATTAAAATAGTTATAACCTAAGGGAAAAAAACGAGTCTATCATCAGGCAATACTGTCGGCAAGTAAATTGTTAATACTACCGGCGTTTAAATAGTTAAAAAAAGGGATTTGTAAAGAATTCATCAACCTTGTTATTGAGTTTTCTTAATATGAACATGGCTGATAAGACACTTTTTTCTAGAGATTGGCATTAAGATTGATTGGTACGATTTTTGGAACAATAGTTGCCCTGGAGTTTATACTCGATATCACAGGGCAGTTTTCTCAATAAAATTGCTTTTAAAGGGTTGTAATTTTATTGTCAGGATAATGATTGTTTATTTTTATTTATTAAAGTAAAAATTTATTTAGATATTTTATATGGAGAATTATTTTAAATTTAAAATCGTATTTTTTGTGATTTTGATGATGTATATTTCCTTTATTTACAGTTGTTTAATTCAAGAAATTTATTGATTTATATATATGCTTGTTCAGTATTATAAATTTGTTATATATTTATTTACAAAAAATGAACAAAAATGATATTTTATATAATTCAATAATTCTATATAATACCTTCAAAGATATCAAATAAAATAATATATAATCATTTCCATTTTGAAAGACAGGATTGAGATGAAAGTGTGTTTTTACATTGGAATGAGGTTTATTCCTTCTTTAACGTGTCTTTCGTTGTCTAATTTGACAGTTCAGCTGTATTGTCTTAAAAGGCATGGCATGACAAACAAACTCTCCATGCTGGGTTCTTTGGATAATACAGGACAGCTTAAACTTATGTAGGGCAAAGGACATTAAAGCATGAACGGTAACTGATGGGAAAATGGGCACCCCACCCACCTGGTTATTTGAGTCAAAGGACTGTAAAAAGCCACTTTACTGAATAAATATGAGACCAAAGTTCAAAATCATATCCGCATTCCTTCTACTTTCGAATAGTATCATATTAATAATCATCATGAATTTGCTTTCTGTCAGATGGCACGTTTTTATTTTTTGTTTTTTTTCTTGGCATGTCGTTTAAGATTCTCTTTTTCTTTTCCTTCCATAGGCATTGATGAGACCAGTGGGTATCATCTGTGGTTGCTTTGTAACATCTGTATATAAGCATATAGTATCTACAAATCACCATTTTCCTGGATTTATACATATCTCTATCTCTATATTGTATAATTTATACATATAATTTATCTCTGTATAAAGTGATCTCTCTCGACGCTTTCTGGTCGATGAAAGTACATAAAAATGATTCCTCCAAAGGTTTTTGTATATGTATGGAAACAGACCGTTATGTCATTAAGAAGTTGATGTCAGTAATTCAGAGACCATATGTTATATGGTCCGGACTCATCAAGCTTTTACTGTGTCTGACACTGATTTGAGGCTATCAGTATTATAATAAATAAATATTTTGGATTTTTATATCAGTGCTTTTCAATAATCTTTGTACATTCAAAGATATTTATTTTTTCGGTGGAGTTAGTCACAAGTAATGTATGTTTTTTATTTGAAGTATAGTAAAGTGCTTTCTGTATATTAAGAATATTAGATAATTTTATTTACAATAAATTATTTTACAAATTAAAGATAGTTTTATTTGTAAAACCATATTCAAAATATTTAATATTGTAGATTTAAAAAGGATTACATTTCCAAACAACTCACGAAAAATTAAAATCTATTTAAATTATGTTATAATTCATTTTAAATTCCTTTAAAAAAAATGTACACTAAGAAATCCATGAGTGTCATTAATAGTACTGCTAGACATATTGCAGATTGATAATTGTACCGCTAGACATATTGCAAAATGATAGGCATAGCTAACACAAGGATAATTGTGCCATTAAATGATTAATCAATCTCAAATCTATCCTTTCAAACACAAACCTTATATTTATCATTTCATATAAGGTAACATTATTATGGATTCGTTTTGTGTGTAAAACAGGTTCTCTTTTCTTTTTTCCTTATACGATATGTACCTATGTATTGCTCTAACGAACAGGTTTGCTCAAAACCAATTCTATGCAGTTTGGAGAAGATGGAATGGAGGAGTGGAGTTAGCCGTTAAGCATTCTGTTATAGTCGTCAAAAGTTCCAGTATGATAGATACTTAGGGCTTTGAATCAATACATGAGATATAAGAAATAATTAAAGTACCAAATCTTACAATATAGATGAAATTATATGTTTCTTTTGAGAGGAAATGTTATGAAACATAATAATTATTTAGAGTTTCAAATCAATACATAAAATATAAATAATAATTAAAATAACAATTTTTATAAAAGAAATTATATATTTCTTGTAAGAGGAAATTCTATGGAATATAATAGTTACTTAAAGATTCAAATCAATTTATGAGATATAAGTAGTAATCAATGTAATAAATTTTACAAACATAAAAAAAATTAAATGTTTTCTTTAAAAAGAAATGTTATGAAATATAATTGTTGAGGGAAATTGGTTGTTAAAATATTTTTGTTTGATTGTCTGTAAAATTCAAAAAGATTTTCAATTAAATTATCCTAAAAGAATGTATACATGATTTCAAATAAATAATCCACATAAATTATAATACACCTTATAATTAAAGTGAAAACCCTTCAAATATTTCAATCAAAAAATTTAATAAAACATAAAAAATTTCTACAGCGCAATAATATTATGGAGAGTAAGTATATATATACATATACATATACACACATTTTTTACACGTTCTTAAAAATATTTTATGAGTCAATTAATTTCACTAATAGACGCCTCAAAAAGAAAAGTAAAGCGTTTCATAAAATAAACTTCTTCACTTTAACACAATACATACTCTGTATTTCAACATTCAACCAAAAGAGTTAAATTAATCTTACAACCTGTATTAATACAATACTTTTTTTTAAAAACTTCATTAGAAAGAATTATTCAATTAAATATAGATAAAATAATTAATAATAATAAAAAAATGATACTAAATTACACAAAACATTAAAAAGTTTTTTTTTTGTTTTGTTTTGTTTTTTTTTAAATAAATTTTATAATCATGCAAAAATAATACTATTTTCTATCCCCACGTATCACTTCTTCAGACAATCTTGAACGAACACAGGGAGCTCTAATTTCATCCTCTTTGACAAATCATTGAATAAAAGGGTTTGTTTTCCCTAAAAAAACACCTAAAAACCTAAGTTTAGTGACACTACTTATGCAATAATAGCAATAATGGACATTATATCTATTTCGTGTCATCTTCGGTTCCACTAAAATAAATAACAGAGGTATTAAAATTCGGTCTACATTGAAAAATAAATCGGAACCTTTTCTTCATTGTTTTATACAGCATGCCCTCGTTCAAAATAGTATTCTCATGTTGAAATTATGAATTATAACATCATACAGGATTTTATCAAACAACCTGACTCTTTCCATTACAGTAGATGCAAGCCTACTTCTACTAATATCTTAATGCTGTAGGTTTCCTAACAGATCTGATCTGTGCAGGTGTTTCTAGATATGTTAATTTCTGTAATTGATTGCGGGTATTGTTCATCTCCGTGTGCACAATGTTTTCTTTAAGATTTACAGACGCTTTATATAACTGCCATGGGCGTTTTGCTACCGCCATGCATAATCCTAGAGAGCATTATTAGCCCAGGACTTATAGTCGTTACCAGCGTACTACGGTACAATAGTGCCATCTTTCTTTGTATTTTCTCCTCCTCCAGTACCTTGGAATGCAATTTTAGGATTTTAGTGTATAACTTCCTAGGTATTCCATTGCATGTTTCTCGATTTCAACAAAAAATATCATTTCCTATGTAAGCTGACACCGATTCTGGAGAATTTGCAGCAAATAGCCCAATAGCCCCTCCCCCAGCAGTTAATCAGAATTAGGTCGATTCTTCTTGTTTGGAATTCTATTATTTTCATGGTCATTGGATGAATTCCTACCAAGAGTAAGGGTCGTTTCCACCTCCAGTCTTGATCTGCTTCCATCAGATTCGGAACTACTTTCTTCAGCAAGAAATTTATTGGCTGAATTCTCAATGCTCTGTGGCCTAGACAAAGACCAGTGAAGCCCCGATGGGTTTTGAACACTACAGTTGAAGAATAGCTTACCAGCAATGCCACTGTTTTGGATGCTATCATCAATGGAGGATTGCTGCTGCAATCTAGAGTCCTGTAACATGCTATTCCTACACATATTCGAAGTGGAGGAGAATTCAATATCTTCTTGCTCCTGCATGGGAGTTTTGCTTTGGCTCTCATAAATGAGGCCACGACCTTGGTTGCATTTCTTGTGTATTAATTCTCTCACCATTTCACTTGACCATAATGTCTGAATAAACCACACCAGAACAAAAAATTATATATTTTACAGTTCATTCCGTGTGGAGTTTTACTTTCCACATAGATAGATATAAACTAGGCTTATCATGAACATTATATTTACCTCAGGAGAAACAGAAACTAGTGTAGGAGTCTGGCATTCCTTATACTGTCGAAGCCAGCATGGCAATTTATTAGATGTCTGTTGCCTTTCGCAGGACAGGAGCTGAGATCCACTGTAATCATGAGAACAATTTAATTTCTCAATGTCATCGTCTGAAGTGGAAGCCTTTAAATTGGAAAATTCAATTGAATTCGACATGGAAGGTTCGTCACTGTCCATTTTTCCGTCTTCTCCTAACTCACTGCTTCATTGCACGAACAAAATTTGTTAGTATAAAATCTAAATGTCAAAATAATACAGCATTTTCATGTAGTGTAACGAAAAAAAAGCAAAGATGATTTTAATTAAAAAAACACGATGATTTTGGTTCCTTTGTTTTGGTTTACCACTCATAGCTTCAGCACATATGACTTATCTTTATCTATACGAATCCAACACAGTTGAAAATATATTTGGAAAGTTATTGTCTATTTATTATAAGAAGTCACATAAAATTAGAGAATATATATATATATATATATATATATATATATATATATATATATATATATATACAGCCATGTTACCCCTGTTAACCTAATTTTAATAAACGATCCATATGATGTTTTTTAAATTTTCACACATTCAGACTCATAGAATTGAAGTAAATCGTAATCTGCTGTTCTACTTTGAATCTCCTTTAAAATCAAGGTTCGATTTATACTAATAATTTAAATTTTAGTGCAATGTGAAGTTGGAAGAAACTGAAATATGAATACTAGAAACATAAAGAAAACTCCGGAAATAAACAAAATAAAAAATTTTAATTTTGGAAAATTTTATTATAAAAAAGAACTAGTGGAATAGACAACTACTCTGATTTCCCATCGTTATGGCGCAAGATATATCATAATGAGAAAATAGAGCGTCTAAGACACTCAACTATCTTGCTTACTCATGCAAGCTATCTCAGTGTTCATCTAAAATTCTTCCTACAAAATAATTGGAACATCTCCCATGTTCAGTGATGATATTCTGTGATGATATTCCCTTAAATGTGTGCCATCTTTTTCCAATGATTCAAGATTTAAGATTTTTTATTTTTTTTTAAGGAAGAATCTTCAACCACCTTAGAATGTGAAGAGACATTTGCTGTTCTATTTGTAAAGTATTTATATTATCAAACAAGTGAAAGTACCTGTTGTTATGAACAAACCGTTATGCATCCACTTCAATGGTAATGTAACCACTGAGATGGTTATGAAAGTTTCCCATGAACATAGAGATATCAGTGGTTATATAACTGCTACTTACATGAAATTATAATTTTATCATTAAATTTATATCAATAAATTATATTAGTTTTCAGAATAAAATTTAAATTAAAATAAAATATATGTAATTTAAAAAATATAATATGTTTGATTTATGTAGTTTTAATAACTAAAAAACCTTTAAAAAATTTATTCCTAAATTTAAATATATTAGAAATAAATGTGAATATAAGTAAACACATAATTTTAAAGGTCAATTTTTATTTTAAATTAATTATATATTCAATTTTTTATTTTTTTTAATTCACAAAATTTCATATTTTTATATTTAAATTATTAATTTTCTTTTTAAAATATTTTATTTCAAAACCTTTTAAATATATTATAAACCATAATTAATTAAAACATTTAAAATATATATTTTTAATATTCAAAATATTAAATATTATATATAATATAATTTAAAATATTATATCAAATTAAATATTGATTTAAAAAAATAACTTTAATAATATTTTATTTTTTTATTTTATTTTTTTGGTAAGGAACAATTATATAAAGATTCAAATTATATATATATAATTATATAATTACTAATTATTAATGCACTTATAACTAAAACCTGAAAATATGAATTTAAGACACATACTTGTAACATATAATTTAAATTAGTATTAATATAAATATCAATGGCCATTCTAATAGATTATTAATTGAAATGTTAAATATAACAGCAAGTACAATTAAATTAAATTAAAAAAAAAAACAAAAAAAAAAAAACAAAACAAAAACAAAACAAAACACTCTATCGAGTATGATGGTAATGGAAGAACTTATAAAAATCATCCATCAATAGAGTGGAAATTAAAAATATTATTTAGCTCAGAAAAATTTTTAATTAAGATTTTTAATATAAATGAAAAACTTAAAATAAAATTAGTAAAATTTTTAATTCTAAATTCATTTGTTTTTTAAAAAGCAATGACATATCAATCATGATATTAAATTATGTTTATAATGTTTTAATATTATAAAAGGTTAAATAATCCTTTTACTAACATAAGGAATAACCCCCCTCTTACTTTTCGAGCATCCCTTATCTTTTCAAGCATGATAATACCCCTTCTTCTCTCACTTTATATATAGGTGAGTGCCTAGTTTGTTGTCAAAGTTCTTTATATATTTTTTTGGCTTTTTATATATAGATCTACATTATTGAAATATATAATTTAATTAGTATTTTAATATAAAATTATTTATCAATAAAATATTTTATATGTGAGTTCTTTTTATATATATGACAAGTTTTTATATAATATATGGGTTGATCCCAACTCTAATTATTCATTATATATGATATCAACTCATATATAAGTTAGGGTAGGGTAGGGTAGGGTAGAGTAGGGGAACTCCCCTTCCATATATAGGGACTCAGCCTCCATATCAATATATAGATATGGGCTTTTACCAAATGGATATATAAGGATTCAATCAAAAAATCAATTGAATCCTACATCTATATTGTAAAAATTGTAGATCCATCACCCATGTATATAAAGGATTATATATATGACATGAAATCAAAATCAAAAATTGAATGCCATATATAAATAAGGGCATAACCTTTATATCGAATTGGGAGGTGACCTATCACTCATATATAGATAATAGCTTATGAAGATAATATCATTAATAAACACTTTAAAAAGAACAATGAATATTATATAAAATATAGTAATACTATTTATTGAAATGTTTGATATAACACCAAATAGAATAAAATTACTCAAACTATATAGAGTATGATATGTTAGTGAAGAAAAAGAATGAAATAATTTATAAAAATCACATATCAATAGAATGGAAATTAAAAAATTGTTTAAGTGAAATAAATTTATAAGATAAACTTAAAGGTTATCATAAAATTAATAATTTTTTTTACTTTTTTTTTTTTTTTTTTTCTGATTACATATCAATCCATGATATTAAAATTTATTTATAATATTTTAAGTCAAACAATCCTCTGCCTAACATAACGAATAAACCCTCTCCTACTTTTCAAGCATTCCTTGCCATACTTATATATAGTGGGCCCTATCATTTCAAGCATGATAATATCTTTTCTCCTTTCTATGTGTGTACATATAAATTGGTGAGTGCCCAGTTTGTATTCAAAGAGCCCTATATTAATTTTTGCCCGTTGTATATAAATCCACCTCACCTCAAATATTTATTTTTATTAGTACCCCAATATAAATTTATTTAAGAATATGAGTGCCCTATATCTGGGTCCCTCTTTATATATATGACAAGTCCTTATATAATATATGGGTCCATCCCCAACTCTAGTAACCCATACCCTTATATATACATATGACAACAACCCCTAGATATAAGGTAGGGTAGGGTGGACTGGCCCTCCATATATAGGTACTCATCCTCCCATATTCATATATAGATAGTGGCCTTTGCTAGATGGGTATATAGAGATTCAATCAACCAATTAATTTAGTCCCACCTCTATATCATAATAATTACAGAGCCATCACACATATCTGTATATAAGTGATTATATATGTGACATGAAGTCAAGATCAAAGATTGAATGTCATAAATAGATAGGGGCATACCCTATATATAACTGGGGGGTGACCCATCACCGATATATAGATAATGGTTAGGGGAGATTATATATATATATATATATATATATATATATATATATATATATATATATATATATATATATATATATATATTTGAAGGCCCCTCCTTATTAGTAGGTATAGGTGTAGGGTGTCAGGGAGGCCCACTTTGTCTAGTAGGAAGAGAGCATTATAATGGGATGGTGGGCCCCATATATGGATAAGGGGCTCTCCATCTGTGTTTTAAGATTACAAAAAATGAAAAAATCCTTTCATTGATATGAAAATTAATGTTTAGAAATATTATAAGGATGAATGAATTAGAGAATTCATTTACTTTCAATGTCTAATAAAAATAAAATCAGCTATCTAAGAAATTATGATTTGGATTTCAAGTATTTGAAATATATTTTATCCATGTAATACGAAGTATACAAATTTTATCGTTAGTAATTAGAGCATGATGGTAATTTGAAAAGACCGTCTATACTAACTTTGGAAGATTTAAAAAATTCATTATAACATGAAGATTTGAATAGTCTTCATACTTTATAACATCTATAAAATAAGTGATTGTATAGAAAATATTTTCCAATACCTTAAACAATCTCTACTATAGTACAATTGATATGTAATAACAATCTAAAAATAATAATAATAACAAAGGTAAAAACCCTTTACCTGATTCTATTTTTAGAATGTATTATGTCCTACAAATCCAATATGGTTGTCAATAAAATTGTTTTATCTCTATTATGCAACCACTAATTTAACAATCTAAATTTATTAAAATTATTCAGTGTCACAATAGTTTGTGACTAAAGAGTCACAGTTGTATCCAAAACTTACTCAAGAAAAATATGGAGAGTGAACAAAACCCCAAATATTATTCTTCAATTTTTCATAGTCTCAAATCTAAGCTTTGCGTGAAATTCTACTTACTGTGATCATACATTTCTTACCCTAATTTCTTTCTTTAAGAATTATTATAATTAACAGATTATCTAACTACATGCTATAACACCAACTTGCGCAACTTTTCATTTGAGTCTGTACCGTTAACTTACCTGGGGTAGTGAAGAGACAAGTCGAGGCCTCCAGCTGAAACAGTGAAGGGCTGCATTTTCCACTGGGCTTCCCAACACGGCTGTCTTATTTTGCATCCCATGTATGTCGCACTCGTTGCTGTTCCCAACAAACAGAGCTTATCACCATAAAACCCCAACATTCTTCCCACCTCCATGACAACATGCTGCACAGGAGAACAAGAACCGCTATAATACTCGTGGGCTGTTTCCTTCATCCAACGCAGGTCGCCGACATAAACGATGACCCCGCCACTGCAACAGCTGCATACAATTCTGTTCAGCTCCGCTAGCTTCCGCTGGACGTCATCTTTACCCAAGAGCACACTTGAAAACACTTCAGGAATAATGAACTGTAGAGTTTTAAGACCATCTGGCACATTTCCTGATCGAATGCGGACCATCAGCTCGCGAACAAGACCCTGTGTGTAAAGTTCTTCATCGCCAATAACTACAGTGTTTTTTCTCTTTTGAAAGGCCAGGGCTTCCATCAGTGATTCCATGTCTTTAGAAAATGATTCAGCCGCTGTAGCTTGGGGCTGTAACGGCTTTAACAAGAAAAGATCTAGCGGTCTTGTGTACTGTTGATGCTGGTTACTCCATTGAAGCTGCATCTTACGGTCGTCCGTTTCTTCGGAAGTTTTAAATCTGATGAGAGAGGACAAATTTGCGGCCTGTTTGGAACCCCCAAGAGTGTCCTCAACGCTGTCTTTGACATAAGTCGTATAAAACCCGGCCTCCCTCATAACCCTGCTGACGCTGGGATCGTCTAAAATTGAGATGACCAGCTGCTTCATCTCGACCTTCACGCCCAGCAGAGGCTGTGTCTGTTGTTGCTCGGAGCACCCCCGCCGCTGGTGTGCTTGGGCTCTCTTGAGGGCGGCGACGAGCGCGTTGGACAAGGATGGCTGGCCGTGGTAGACGGCGGCGGGCAGGCGGTTGAGGGCAACGTTGAAGGACACCTCCAGTGCCCGCCACTGCAAAGGCGAGACGCCGCCATGCGAGTGTAAGCAGGCACGGCGCAGGAGGCTGGTATCCGAGGCGAGCAACGTAGCGGCAACGTGTAGGGGCGTGGCCTGAGCGTGGCCCCGTCGTCTGGCTAAACCTACCGCGTTTCTGAGCACCGTTGCCGCCTGTGAGGTGAGTGTCTGGTGGACTGTTGCTCTCATGTTTCTCTCCTGCTGAGATATGGGCTTCTCGCCTAATTATGTACACCGACGTTACCTCCTAGGTCTGTTTACTAAAGCTCAACTACTGTAAAATTTTGTATATAACATGGTATAAAGCGGATTTTATCCAGAGACGACCAACAATGGGAAAATAACTATCGTTTGGCACAGGAATTCCTTCCATGATGTTCATCTTCTCCGTGAAGGTGTGGTATAACTTTTCCTCCATTATTATTTCTACGGTCTTCTTACTTGAGTAAAGTTATCCCGTCTCTACAACTTTCCAGCACCTCTTAAAAGAAACCAGGTCCCACTTTTTCCTTTTTGCCTTATGCTTTACCTCAGGTAAAGCAATGCTAATTTGCCCTCACACTAATAATAATTTATTTATTGTTAGTTATTCCGGACAACGCAGGGACCAATTACACGTGGCTAAATTTTAATTATTATAGTTTTCAGCAAAAGATTTTGATTTTTTTGGGGTAAGTATTATTTTTTTGATTATGTCTTAGTCGTATACTTTTTTTTTAAAAATTATTATAAAGGTGAAAGAAGGGTTTTAAAAGGTTCCTTCTCTTATACAAGATACTAGTAATAGATATGTATTAATCAAGTTAATCATAAAATACTAGGTTAATTATTAGTAAAAATATCAAAAAATATATATATAATATTGTTGATCAACAGTAAACTAATAATAAATAAGAGAACAGTCGAAAAATAGTAACACACAAAAATATTATCAACTCACTTCTGACTTACATACAAAGGTTCAGGGGTAATTACTATCTGAGTATCTAGATCTAGATCTAGCGATCTCCTTCAATTTTATACTCCTTTCTAATCTAACACTTTGTTGAACCACTCTTGGATTTAGTTTTTTATTTGACATTAAATTCTAATTACCTTCATCCTCTCCACCTTTGGATAAGCTCTGTCTTCAAGCCTTCCAACCTCTTTTTGACATACTCATTACACTTAAATCCCTCCTAAAAAGTAGGAATGCTTAGATTCCTTACATCTATCTGGGCAGTCAAAGTTTCAGTTTTTATTTGTCTCTTAGGAACTAGAGGATGGTTATTTTCCTCTCTTCCTCTTTGTTGATCTTCATCATGATTTTCCATGTCTCTTATCTCTCCGTCCTTATGATTTATAGCCTCCCCCTCCTCCTCCATCGTTATATCCTCGAAGATACTTTCATTCTCCTCATGATGATCCTAATCATGGTATTCTATGTCTTCTCTCACCATCCTCAAGATCTTTCATATCTTTCTCCTCCTCTATTAATTTCAACTTCTACTCTATCTTCTTCTTCCTCGAGAACTTCAAGATCAACTTCAGCATTGTCTTCTTTCGGCTATTAGTTTTTTTCAACTCTTTTCGAAGCACTTTAAGAGTTGGGTCCCCTATATGAGCCACTATACTTGGCCTTGCATCACATGAAGGACTTGGACAAGCTCCATGGTTTGTCTTAGATGGGGAAGAACTAATTTGTTCCTAATCCTTTTGAGGATTGATGTCTTCCTTATTTCCCTTTGGTGCTATAACATTGGGAACTTCCTTTTGGTTCTTATCTTGGATGAAAGTGTTATCCTCTTTTCTCCTGCTTATACTATTTTCTGTCTTTATAATAGGACATAATTTATAATCATGTCCTAATCTCTGGCATATCAAAAAAAATGATGGCATCCTTTTATATTATATCATTTGAAACTACTCTCTACATTTAGATACTAACTTGATAGAGGATGAAATCTCCCTATTAAGAATAACATTGACAAAGAATCTAGAAAACACCAGTCTTCTCCTAGACATAGTGATTGGATCGAAGGTGATAAACTTGGAAAAATAATTAGTAATACTCATCCAAACATCTCCCCAAATATGTCCAATAGAAGACTTAGTAGTTTGACCTTGATGGGTTATTGATTGATGTTTTCATTGTCAATACCCATCCTTGGTTTCCATTTTTTCAGGGACAAGTGGGATTTGCTGAGGAACCAGGGACTTCCTAATAGAGAATTTGAGCAACACTTTTGATTGGAGAAAAATATAAGAAAGAGTCCTTTAACTAGAATTGAGATCTCAACATGTCCTTTGGGTGTCTACTTTCTATTAGTCCAAACTCTCAAGTTGTCTATATTGGGTATTCTTCCATAAAATTTCCCAACCAGGGCATTTGAAATTCTAGACCGGGATCACTCAACTACTATGTTAAGGATTTCTAAGAATAAAAGCCCTTCCTCCATAGTGGCCTTCAATGCCTTAGTGTCCACAGAGATAGTCGTTGGTTTTTTCCTTGTAAATTTGTCAATCCTTGCATTGGAAACAAGAGAGTGTTACTTCCCTAGATGTAGAGGGCTCAATCTCAAGATTTTACATTCAACAACCACATCTGTGATGGCGATGGGGTGTAATCCATGATTTTGTCTCATGCTATCCCACTTAATACTCTATTTAAAATTATCCTCTTTAGTTGTTTCCCACTCTATCAATGATTGTCAAGCCTTGCTCATCTTGAATCAATACAGATACATGTTTACTACATCTGCATTCCTACACATATGCAGGAATAACATATGCATCCCTGCATGTCAAATTCTAATTTTTAATTATTAAAATATTGGTAATTTTCATGGGTCAATAAGAACACACCACATGGAAATTCTTTCTTGAAATATAGTAGTGCAAAATATATACATTTTTTAATAATTCACATTGTCATTTGTGCTAGCTCATGTAAAAATTTGATGGTTCTATAACTATATTTACTATTTTTAGCCATAAAATACAATTTTCTTTTAAGGGTAATATATTAAACATGGGGTAAAAAGTTTAGGTAGACCATCAAAAAATTTAAAACATTATAATAATTATATACTTTTATAAATATTCCTTCTTATCCTATGAATTATATTAATAAATAGATGGTATTTTCACAATCCATGAAAACAATGACGAATTTATTTTTATAAAAATCATATGAAAAAAATAGATCAATATTTTGAATCACACTTTGTGAACCATCATTAAAATAAGAAAATATAATATGATTAGCTTATAAACTTTAATTCTTATTTTAAAAAGTTAACAATAAAGTACTTTAATGTAGAGTAGTAGGTAAAATCAAAACTTAAATAAGATTAATTCAAAAATAATTTGATAATAAAAAAAGTAAACACTAATTTATTTTAATATTTTGTATTTTTAATAGACTTAAAGTTACTCTCTTAAGTATTCAAGAAATTACAATTTTTAAAATTTTAACATCATGCAAATTATTTATCTATAGAAATTATAATTAAATATTATAAAAAAAAATTGATATATATATATATATATATATATATATATATATAAATACAAAAACAATATGGAGGTGAAAGGATTTACAATGGAATTAAAAATATAAATAATTTTTTGGGGAAAAAAATATAATTTAAAGGAAAAACTTAAGGAAACTAGAAAATAAGAAAGAGAAGAGTAAACTTAAATGGATATAGCATAAAACCTTTCAAAAACTAAGACGACAGATTAAGCTCGAGAAAGGAGGGTAAAATGAAAGAAACGATCATATTTAATCGTCATTATTTAATTAAGTTAATGATTGAAGCTTAGGATTGGTTTAAGTCTAGACCATTATCTCTATTCACGTTGTCATCATGGTTACAAATGTATATAACTTTTTTGAGTTGACATATGAAGTAGTAGTCCTTCATAACTAAAATCTCAATATTCTTAGTATAAATATGATGGAGAGTTTTGAAAGAGTATTATATTAAATTAGATGTTAAAAAAGAAAAAAATGTCAAATTGATTTTATAAAAACATTCTTTCAAAACTAAAAATCATATATATATATATAAAGAACACAAAAATTATAGCTATAAAAAATCACTACTTCAAATATCGACCAAAAAAAATGATAGAAATTTAAAACCATAATAACAATATAAACAAAGATGATGATTATATCTAAATCTATTATAAATCTAATCATCAACTTTATTAAATAACAATAATTTGAATATGAGATTTTTTTTCATTTTCTCTTCTTTTCTCCAATTTATAATGTCATTTTAATTGTTGGGAAGTCTCAAGTCCATTCCATTCATATTTTCTCCTCTTTGTTATTGTCAATTTTTATAATTTCTTTACATTTTTATTTTAAAATTTAATTACTTAAAATTTATTTATATGTTCTATTTCATCATAAATTCTTTTACCTCCTTATATATATATATAATTTTAGAATTTTTAATAATCATTAATTTTAATTTTTAATAATTAACAATTTTAAATATATATATAAATTTTGAATTTTGAAAATTTTAATAATAATTATTTTTAATTTTTAATTATTAAACTTTTAAATTAAAAAAAATTACATTTTTTCTTAAAAACCTATTTTTACAAAATTGGGTGTAAGATTAAAATTTTAACAACTAGTATTTCTTGAATATTTAAAGGACAATAATTTTAAATTTATTAATAATAATAAATACTAAAATAAATTAGTAGTTATTATTTTATTATCAAATTATTTTTGAATTTATTTTATCTAAACTTTAATTTTCTTACTATTTAATATCATAACTTCCTTAAATAAAAATTAAATTCCACAAATTACTTATATGTTATTCTCTCATCCTAATCATGGTTCAAGGAGTGTAATCGGACTATGTCTATCCCAAAAAAATCTCATATTTTTACGATAAATCTTCCTCTATATTAAATTAAGATTTAAAAGGGCAATAGGGCAATGCAGAATAAATAACCATCATAAATATATAGAAAGCATCTAGTCGACCGTCAAATCTGTTCCCTTCCAACATGCGTACATGCTTAACTCTGTCTTGCTTCGCATTTAATGTCTGGCATACAATGCATCGAAAACCATTATACAACAAAATTTTGATTGTTTTAGGTTATAAATATATCTGCGTTTACAGGATGTTCATAGAATTTATATGGATAGAAAATTTATTTGCCTTTTTGATCGGTTCTCAACTTACCTGCAACAACTTAACATTTACACCGGCTAGGTACCATAGGATAACACTACATCATTTTGAACGTTTAAAGTAAGTTTCTAAAATAACATTTATCTCATGTTTAAGTTGCTTAATGTTTGCTTATTGAATTCAGAACATCAAAGTTAGATATAATTTAGATAGCGATGTGAGGGTATTTCTAAGAAGTGACTTTGACATGTGACATTACAAGGTGATGTTAAGATGTTTCTAAAAGGTGATGATTGTGTGTTTTTAATAGTGACATTGGTGGTTTTTAAGAGGTGGTGTGGTTGTATTTTTAATGGTAATGTTGCGGTGTTTTTAATGATGACTTAAATGTTGTTATTAAAGGTTGATATTGATTTATTTTTAAAGGTTTTTTTTCCATTTTTAAATTATTTTATTTTATAGTTTAAAGTCATCTTTACTAAATTCATATATTAAGTCCACGAAAGATAATTTAAGGGAAATCGGGTCCAATCAATCTGATTACAATTACTTGATGTAATTTGATGTTCATTTTTTTCTTAATTAGATTTTTCATTCAACTAATTATTCAATTAGTTCATTACGGGATAAAATGTGAGTTCATCAAGTCCAATCAATCTAATTGTGACTAAATAATATGATTTTGGGACTAATTGACCCTAATTGACTCCCTCATTGAACTAATTACTCAATTTATTCAACGATGAATGCAATCTAGGGAAATCAAGCCCCATCAACTCAATTAAAAAAAATAATGTGATTTAGAGATTAATCTACCTCAATTGACTCCATCATTAAAATAATTACTCAATTGGTTCAATGATCGATATAATTCTAGTAAATCAATTACTCAATTGGTTCAATGAATGATGTAATTCTAGTAAATTGATCCTCGTCAACCTAATTATGAAAATCACACGTGATTTGGGGCTCAATTTTCCCTAATTGACAATATTCTTTAATCAATCACTAAACTAATTCAAACTATGAAACAATTTGGATCAATTGAGGCCCATATACCTAATTACAAGTACACAATTTTATTTTAAGATCAAATTTCCCCAATTAATTTCTTAATTTAAAAAAATAGTCAATTGGCTCAATGGGGGATGCAATTTCAAAAAATTGAGACCCGTTTGCCTATTAGTGACTACTTAACGTGATTCCAAACTCAATTTGCTTAAACTAATCCCCACATTGAACCAATTACTCAATTGGTGAAATGAGATACAAAATTTGGGGGAATAGTGCCAAATCAACCTAAATGTGACTATTTAATGTGGTATGGGGTCGAATTTCCTCTACTTGATTTATTCATTGAACTAATTACTTAATTCATTAAATCCGGTTCACATTTTATGGAAATTGAGCCCTGTCAATCTAACTACACCTACCTAATGTGATTTGAGACTTATTTTTTTCCAATTGGGTCAACCATTGAGCAAATTACATAATTATTTTTGGAAATTGATACTCGTGAATCTAATTGTGATGATTTAATGTGATCAAGATCCCATTTTCCACCAATTGACTACACCATTAAGAAAATAACTCAATTGCTTGGTGGGGTATATAATTTTTTTGAAATTTATCCCCATCAAACTAATTGTGACAACATAATATGGTTTATGGTTCAATTTTATCGAAATGTGCAATGAAGGATGCATTTTTTTATAATCCAATACCATGAACCTAATTGTAACCACATAATTTAATTGGGGCAAAATTTTCACCAATTGAATCCTTCATGGAAAAAATTACTCAATTGGTTTAATAAGAGATTCAATTTATATAAATATATCCCTATCGACCTAAGTGGGACTGCCTAATTTGATTTGGCACTCAATTTTTTCTAATTAACTCCCTCATTAAACCAATTACTCAATTGGTTCAATGGGGTATTTTTTTTGGAAAATCCATCCTTATCAAAGTAATTTCAACTATTTAATATGTTTTAAGGCTCAATTTTCCTTAACTCACTACCTCATTGGAACAATTACTCAATTGGTTCAATGGGGAATGCAATTTAAAGAAAAATGTCTGCTTCTACCTAATTATGACTACATAACATGGTTCATTTCTCAATTTACCTTATTTAACTCCTTAATTAATAAATTACTTAATTCATTTAATAGGGGAATAAATTTCAGGAAATTGAGCCCCATGGAGCTAATTAAGAATAGTTAATGTTATTTGGGCTCAATTTTCTACAATTGTGTCCCTCATTGAATGAATTACTCAATTGGTTCAATTAAGAATTAAATTTGGGACAACCGGGCCTTTGTAACCAAATTTTTACTATGTAAGGTGTTTTTGTTCTTTTTTTTTTCCAAATTTACTCCTCATTGAACAAATTATTCAATTATGTGAACACGAGATGTAACTAAATTCAATCAAACTATGACAACCACATTTCATGGCTAAAGCATTACACTATGTCCTATTGGGTAGACAAAATGCATTTATAAAAATAACTATATAAAAAATCCTAAAGAAAATATAATTTAAAAAAAAAAAATTAGATGCTCTACATTTTTTTAAATATAGGCTAAAACACATATTTTATATTTACATCAACCACCCAACCTCAAGTTATTCTCATCGGAGATTTGATGTGTATGTGACCTCTTTGTTTCAAAAGAAATAGAACAACCTATTATTATTTTTCATGTTGACTACCTAACATGATTTAAGACTCAAATATACCCAATCAAATCTTTCTTTGAACCAATAACTCAATTGGTTTAATGACAAAGTAAATTCAGGGTAATCAAGCCCTACCAACTTAATTATGTGACTACATATTATGAATTGGGTTTCAATTTTCCCCAATTGACTCCCTCACTAAACCAATTTCTCAATTGCTTTAATGGGGAAATTTCAAACAATTGAGTCTTATAACCCTAATTATATTTACTTGATGTGATTTTAGACCCAATCATCCCTAATTAATTTCCTAATTGAACTAATTAGTTATTTGTTTATTTAGTTCAATGGGTAATGTAGTTTTGACAAATAAATATCTATTAATCTAATTATGAATACGTAATGTGATTTGATGCTTAATTTTTTAGATTGTATTTCCTAGTTAATCTAATTACTCAATTGGTTTAATGGGGAAAACTATTTAGGTAAATTGTGCCTTATAAACCTAATTCCAATGACCTAATGTAATTTGGTGATAAATTTTCCCCAAAAAATTCCTTTATTTAGCAAATTACTCAATTGGTTCAATGTAGGATGCAATGTGCAAAAATATTGTCACACCAAACTAATTGCAATTATCTAATGTGATTTTGGGATCAATTTCCTCAATTAATTCCCTCATTGAACCAACTATTCAATTGCTTCAATAGGAGATGTAACCATGGAAAATGAATCCTTGTCAACCTAATTTTTACTAACTAATATGATTGGGGGCCCAATTTTATCTAATTAACCCCTTTGATGAACCAATCGATCAATTAGATAATTGAGGGATGAAATTTTTAGAAATTAAGCCCTATCAAGCGAATTGAAGATACATTATCTAAATGGGGACTTAATTTTGCACAATTTACTCCCTTATTGAGATAATTACAGAAAAGGTTCAATGAAGGACACAAATTTCAAAAATTGAGCCCCATTTACATAATTATGAGCAACTTATTTGATTTTGAATACAGTTTTCCTAAGTAAGGAGACAAACCTATATTTTCAAAAAATATAGAAATTGTGATTATTATTGAGTTTGTAAAGGAGCCATTATTTCTATAAAATATATCATAATAATTTTGATGTTATTATAATTTTCACTTTTTTTTTTATGTTTTAACTTATTTTGATTAGTGAACCTAAATCAGATAAAAAATACTTGAAATAATTTAGTTTTCACAACATTTAATAAAAACCATAAAAATTGAGTACAACTAATTATTTATGGTATATAGAAAATATGATAAAAATAATCAATAAATGGATAGAGTATTCTTATCTCATTTATGATTTTGTCTATGTGATTTTATTTTGTCAGTGTCTGCTAGGTTCATTTTGACAAACTTTATGTGCGGTAAAATATTGAAATCACTGTGAGAGGTGTGCAAGATGGAACTATCACTTATGGTCAATATAACTTGTCGATCTAAATATAATAATATTGTTTGGGATAATAGAGACCCAAAATTTTCACTCAGATCTTTGTGTATTCTTTTGTAGTTACTTTTCTTTGGTTTGCTCATTGTCATAACTATATATAAATTCATGTATTATTTCTCAATATTTGAAACATTAGATTTAAAATAGATTATAAAATGTGAAGGGGGATGATGGATGAAATTAATGAGTTGAGCTAACCTTAGACATCTCTTATATCTAAGTGTTTCTTACATTAATAATAATCTAAAGAGGGCTCAAACTACATTTAGTTCTACCTTTAATGTGTGTGTGTGTGTGTGTGTGTGTGTGTGTGTGTGTGTGTGTGTGTGTGTGTGTGTGTGTGTGTGTGTGTGTGTGTGTGTGTGTGTGTGTGTGTGTGTGTGTGTGTGTGTGTGTGTGTGTGTGTGTGTGTGTGTGTGTGTGTGTGTGTGTGTGTGTGTGTGTGTGTGTGTGTGTGTGTGTGTGTGTGTGCGTGCGCCAATTCATGTGAATGCAAGTGTAACTATTATTTGTCTTAGGCCCAAACTTTGTAAAAACATGCAAAATATAACAAAAATCTATACAATACTTTAGATTTCATAATGAATAGTAAGCTAGGAGTAATTTAAACTTTTTATGTAAGATTTTAATAATGATGTCCCATCATAAATTAATTTAAGGGGATTTATGTGTGCATATCTCTCCACACACACACACAGGACCCCTTGAATTCCTTTAGAATGGAAAATCATTATTAAAATCTTACATACAAACTATAAATTATTCATATCTCGCTATTCATATGAATTTTTAGGAACACATGGCATGTAAAATCTAATCCAAAGATACTCAAATCTGTAAAATAAATGGTCCAAAATGGAAACATAGACCAAATAAATAGAAAAGGGGTGTTAAAACATTTTTTAAAATATCATTCACTGTTTTTACATTTTACTTAGTGTAACTAATGAAATCATCGAAAATCCTTAGAAATTGAAAATTGAAGTGAAACAAGACCATATTTATGACATAATAAATGAAGTTGAAAGTAATAAAACATAAAGTTATTTAATAATAAAATTTAAGAAGATATATAAAGTATCAATCAAACAAAGTCAAGAAGACATAGAAAACACTAAGATTTATTTTCCTAATAAGTTCCCTTTTTAATAAATAGGGTGTATATAGGAAAAGACACATAAAGGAATTGTGTAACAAACTCTTGTACCAATTTTAGGTGTATAAAAATGTTTCTCTTTTAATCTATAATTTTAGTGTAACTAGAAATAATGAATTTAATGGGATTAAGAGAGTCTAGGTTTATTTTAGTGTTTGTGAACTCATTTTCATAGTGTTCACATGTTCCTAAGAAATATGACATGTATGTTTAGATAGATTGTTGTTCAAGTAAGAAACATAGTCATAATAAGAGATCAAATGATATTTAATGGAAAATTAAACCTATTTATATGTAGTGATTTGTTGCACTCAAATTATGCTTGTGATATGAATAATATATATGCCATGGGTCACCAAGTGACCAAATCAATGGATAAAGATGCCTTTCACTCTTGTTCATTTTTTGGCTAGGGAAATGGAAAAGATTACGATTAGTTTTATGGATTAGTTTGTAGATCATTTAACATCTTGAAATGTCAAGCACACTAATTTTTTTCTAGATTTAAAGCAATAAAAAACAAAGAGGATCCACATATTTGGCAAATAGAGTAGTTCCCATGACATTGAGGGTTTCTTATCTACACTAATCATGTAACCAATCTCATATTAATATTATAACCCCAAGATGAAAGGTGAGAGGCACACATTGGGCTCATATAATAATGTTAGGCTATTAAGTGATATATAAAGTCAACCGCATTAGTCATTTAAACATAAATTGACTGTTACAAATGAATTTATATATTTATGGTTTCTCACTACCTAGTAACATTTAATGTGTTTGAAAAATATAAATTTGTAATAGTAAATGTGCATGAATAGTTTCATGCCACATAATTTAAATTGCTTAGTGGTAATATTGGAAAAATTAAAAAAATGAGCATGAATGAAAAACCATTCATGCCGCATAATCTAAACTAATCAATGGTAGATTTATATAGAATACTATGCATCTATATGTAATATTTTTCTCATATATACATAATATGAAAAAAATGTAACTCATGCCCTATAAATTGAGTGCATATTCCCCAAAATATATTAGGAATATGTGATTATTTATCCCATATTTGAAAAAATATGAATTTTATAGATCATGTAATCTATGTGACATATGTGTTACATATGCCTCAATGTGTATATATATGTGATGTGTATCATAGTTTTTAACCAATCTAACATATTTGAGCCAATTCTGATTAGTTGTAGTGTCTAAGTAAGTGTACCCTTATAAGTAATTGAACCCATTTTATTAATGTGTGTAATCGATAAGGCTCATTATATTCCCCCATTTTATATTATATATGAGATTGTAGATTCAATAAAATAAAAATACATACATACATAGATAATCATAATCATGGGTGTAAAATCCATGTAGAAATATGTGAACCATAACCAAGTAGAGAGTAATTTGTGTATTATATATGATAGTATTGGCACTTGAAAATTTTATTTAATTAACTCTTGTATAATGTTGCATGAAATTATTCACATTTTATGTTATTTTTTATCTAATAATGTGAATTATAGGTTTAGGAAGAAATTGAAACCAAGATAAAAGATATAATAATAAAGATCAAAAAGGGTGCCTCACTAGGTATCTCATTAAAAAAAAAACAAGAAGAAAACCCCTACCACCAGCAAAGACCAAATAAGAAACAAAGAGCCTTCTACCAAATTTCAGCTTTTGTGAAACATCTGCATAACAAAAGTAAAAAAAACACCTTCCTAGGATGGCCATATGGGACTAAAAAATGTATAGGTAGGTCAACATATCTATTCACACACTACCACTATTATCTGGGAAACCTTTACATATCATAGATCACACCTTACCTACCGTAGAACTTATGCACTGCCTCCCCCATCTCCCTGAATGGAGGGTCATGTTGGAATTAGGTCTTCTACTATTATTTTCCTTTGCACTCTTATCCACTTCTCCTTGTCTTCCATAAAATTTATGGCTAATGGTATTAAAATTTCAAAATATTCAAAGGGATAAGCTTTGTCTTCTACTAAATTAATATCCAATGATTCTTCCATTGATGTTTCAATTTGTAGATTAATTCCCCTATCGATAGTTACAATAAGAGTTTCCAATACCAAGTCTGACCCCCTCTCAGCTGGAGTTGATGGGTCTGCCTTGAAATCACCCTTTATGTCAGAAGACTCAACATGGTCATATTTTAGAGTAGGAATCTTAGGCTCATCTAAATATGAATCTGAATCATCACTCTTAGATCCATGGGCATTCATAGTGAAGTGGGTAAGGTAGAAGTATAATAAATGGGAAGTTTCCTTCTTTTTTCTAAGGTTTATATAGTATTTAATCAAATGAACTATGTTTAATTTATTGTAACAAAAAAAAAACAAGCCTTAATAGGTGAGGGATTTGGACCATGAATGATCACCTACTTGTAGGACAACATTTTTTAGGTAGATCCTTTGAGGTATCAACATTGAACAGTATTATAGAAAAGGTGGTATAAAAAAAAGTAGTGTCTAGGTGAATTTGCATAAATTTACCTAGTGAGTTGCTTATGACTTTAAAATTAGATTGAAACTAGAACTGGAAAGAGAGGGATGGTAGGAAAATCTAGACAGGTCTTTCACTCAGGTGTTTAATAATGAGGTTAAAGAAGGGGGACTAGGGTTTGATGATTAAAGGGTGGATATTTAAACTCTACGACTAACTATAATTAAATTACTTATCTTTAATATAATAAAAAATAATAATAAAGCTCTTTGCATTGGGATAAATCTCAAGCCTACCTTCCAAGAGTCATTGGTAATTTTTTAAGATCCAAGCATTGAGATATTAGAGTTTTAGCTAAAGATTCATGAATCTACAAGTGATTCCATTGGATGTGAATAAGTATTCATGGGTGAGAACTTCCTTAGTCTTCTCCTTGTCAAGGTCACTACTATGGAAGAAGGAATTGGATTGAGAGCCTTAGGTGCAGATCTAGGCATCAGCTTGGAGGCCACCTTAGCATAATATTTTTACTTTGGCTTCAAACTTGCCATGTCTTCCAATTCTGTAAAACATAAAATAATGTCCACTAGGGGAACAAGATCCAGGTTTGCTTCCTTGTTAAATAAATTATTGCCTTCATGTTCAGAACAATGAAACCCATTGCCATCATGTTAAGAATAGGGGAACCCTTTTCCGCTCGTGTTTCTTCCTTGAATAGATCAGATAAGGAGGATGGGGCACTTGGGAGAGTGGAAAAGATAGATGAACATAGCTAAAAGCTAATTGAGCCAGATGAAGGTGAACTTGGGTTCAAAATTTCAATGGGCAAGAGATGGATATGGAGATATGGTGACAATTTCATTTTAATTAATGATATTTCAATACAAAGTAGGAATGTTGCCCATATTAGTCATAATTAAGACAAATAAGTATATAAAGATAAAATTCACCAATGTCATGTTAATGATTTGTCATAAATGTATATGGAGACACTATCATGTAAAAGAACATTTTTTATGTATTCAAATTTAACTAATGGCTAGAAAATTAGATATATGGAAGTAGTGATATCATGTGGAAAAGTTTGGGAGGTTAAAAATTGAAAGTTATAGCATAAAGTACCCTCATATAAATGGGTTGATTTTTTTATTCTCAAAAATTTATTTTGAAATTGTTGTTTAAAAAATAAGTACCATAAATGACTATGCAATGCTACATAATACCTACTCAATTTATGTGTTTATATAATTCCCTATAATAAAGTAATTTTAGGACTTGGTATGTGTAATTTTATTTATTTATTATTGAGCAATTTTGGTCATTTTTAAATATCTCAATTTTTACATATTTTCAATTTTAATCATGTGTGAAGTGTTTTTATGTTCGATGGCAATGTCTTATATGTGATGGTACTATCCTACATTAGATGGTTATATCTAAAATATTTACAGTTGTATCTGAATGAAGCGTCTCATTAGTCAATTCTATTTGAAGATTATATCTAAGAGTGATGATGTTTTTTATTGATATAAATTAGAATAATAATGATATATATTTTATCTTATTGTGAATCTAATTTCATTATATGATATTTCATCTAAAATAATATGCATGTGTGAGAGTTATGTTATGGATATCACATGTAGACTATGTGGGGTTTGGATCATATGGATAGTGATTGAAAATAGTTGATAGGTTAGGTTTGAATAATGTGAGACAATTGGGGTATATTACCTATAATATGCATACCATGATTACATTATATGAGAGTTGGAATTTAGACACATGCAAACATTATGAAAGAGTATGAAGTTAGATACATGTATTTTTAAAATGATTGCAAGAAAGATGACAATACAAATAGAGGACATGTATATTTTTTTATGTTTTCCAATAGTAGTAACTTGTATTTTTGTTAATAGTGCAAAGTTTCAGGCTATGTTCAAAAATCCCATCAAATATGAAAGGGAATGATCAATAATACCAATATAAGAATGGTCATGCTACCATTTTTATTAAATACATTGTGTTATCAGTTGGTCCATGATTATGGAAATATTTGTGTATTGTTGTCATCTTTTATAGTTGTGGATGGAGGTGTAGTTTCTATATCTTATAGTATGTATTTCATTGTGTATGATATTGACAAGAAAGGTATCAAATATTATTTGTATTTTATGATGTAGTCTCACTTTTATTTATATTTTATATATTACCCTAAGAGGACCATGATAGTGGACTAGCATAAAACACTCTATTTTATATTTAGGCTTATGATAATATTACTATGATATTCCCTATTGGAGGTCCTCATTCAAATTGGACCCAATCCTAAATATATATGGATAGGTAAGTTGGAGGGATGCAAAGATTAAAAATTATGACACATCCCTAAATATATATGGAGAGGTGAGTTGGTAGGATGTAGAGAGTACAAATTATGATGGATTGTGATACTATTCTAGTTGAATTGACACCAAGTATGATTACCTATAGGATGGATTAAGTATGTTTGTAAATTAGACCAAGGATATGGTTGGGTTTTGGAGGATCCATATCACTATGTAGGTTACATGATCAGTTTCCTAGAGTTATTGAGAGGTTTCATTAAATAGAGTGATATGATAGTTTGGGATTAGGAATGAGTTTCCCCCAACTAGATATATTTGGATTCATTATTTTAGATATGTCATTTGTCCTAGTTATATAGATCATTTGAGTAGTTTAGATATGGAGAAGCTTCCTAAATAATATGTACACCCTCTTGTAGGTATTATAGACACATAAATTTAGGTGTATCACAAAGTAATGACATTGGTAGTTATAGATTATGTGGCCACTAATTTAAATTATTATAGATAAGGATCCATAGGCACATACCCATGGTAGGGGAGGTGGTAGATCGAATTAGGAAGTAACAGAACATGATCCTACATAGCTTACTATAGATGTTAGTGTTCATTACAAGTATAATATGTATAGTTTTGTTTTGTATTTTTTATTTCATATTGTGCTTATGATAGACTTGAAAATAAATAAAATTATATGTTTTATAGGTGATGTCTATTAGTCAATGATGGTGGATTCAACTATTCAAAAATTGATGCATAACTTTCTAAAGGATGTCATAGGTGGTGGAATATTTGAACAAGTGGATGACATTGTGGGTGTGTATGAAACCTTTTTCAATCAAATAGATGTTAAAAAGACATCCTATAGTTTATTATTCGTTGAGATGGATGATATATGGGATTAATTAAATATACAAAATATGCCCCCACCACCATGTGGTGGAGACTTAGTTCAAATCATGCTAATTGACTATGTGTCTCTTCAAGGAGATAATGAGAGGCTATTGGAGGAGTAAGGAATATTCTAAGATATTTTTAATATATATTGATATTGGGAGAGGCATATCAGGTTGTGATCTCATGGACATAGGGAGGATACAAAAACTTCCTGTAAAAGGGGTATAGATGATGTAAATGATATAACTGATTAAGAGAAGGATGTTAAAATTGTTGATTGATATCATTGTGAATGATTATTGGTTATGTATATGATACAATTTTTATTATAATCATATTATGTTTTAATATATTAATTTTCCATTATATACATGTTTGAATGTGGTAAATGTATTTGTATTTTCATTTTGTTATGATATCTTGGAATTTAATGGATAAGATGATTTTTAATTTGTAGGAACATTGTATGTATCTAAGAATCTAACTTTAAAATCTATTGGAATGGATCATTTGTGGATTATAAAATTTGTTTGACTAACCACTTAGTAATAAGTATTAACTATAATCATGTGTAAGTGGAAGATGATTCTATTTCAAAATAACTTTCAATGGTTGTTTTTTATGCTTTGGTTATCTAACATTACTTAATTTAACTTTGTATATTAAAATACTTAGCTTTTGGTACCCATAATTTATTAGTATTTGACGTAGCTATTTGTTTTTATATATATATTTATAGATCTTATATGCAAGTAAACATTCCTAAAAATTAAAAGATGTAGTCATATTGACAATATCAAAATTTGTTCCCATCTATTTTAGCCATGATTTTCATAACGTAACAAATCCTTGTACAATATCCTTGTGTACATGTAATAATGTGTCAAATACCTTAGCTCCCAATAATTTATAATGAAAATATTCACTATGGCATCCTCATCTGCATGGTGAAAATATTTCTCATCGTATCCAAAAATCTTCAGAAATCTATTTTTTCATGAATTACATTTCTCTTTTAATGTTATTTTTAATTTAACAATGAAATGCTATTAACATAAAACTATTGAAAAAATATTTACATATATAAAATATACATAAATTAATTTTAAATGAATTAATTTATATAATTTAGAGATAGTTAAAATAGTAAATTGACAAATGAATATAAAAATAAAGATCAAACTAAAATTATGCTAACTATGAATGCTAGTTGTTTATGTAAATAAATTGCAACAACCTTTCAATTATTTTACAACTAAAAATAGAATTTCAAAATATGATAGAAAAAGGCCTCACTTCAGCCTTTTTAACTAACTATGGTTGTGTTTTAGTTGACCATGTGATTTATTTTCTAATCTGGGTACTTATGCCTATCTATGATGAATTTCTAAGTGATTGTGTGTCAATTTGCCTCATGAAAAACCTACAAATTCCAAACCCTCACTCTTATATAATAAAAAATATATAAATGAAATTAAAAATGGAGGAATCAAATAAGTGGATAGATAATATATGATTATAAAAACCTCACATAATCATAGTGCCACCTACATAGCACAAAAGTGCCTCAGGCTAATGTAGTTATCCCTCGTATAGTGACTATGAAATTCTTGATACTTGCTACATTAATGAGATTAGATAATTGAATTAAATGATAAAAAATGAGTTCCTTTGAAATAAAATAAAATAAATTTAGACTTGGCCTATTACTATCATAATAAAGTATAATTAAGATTGGAAATATTATTGCCCCTTTGCTCAATGTGAAATAGAATAACTAAGTGATTTCTAGATGTCTTTTGAAATGCCTTAATGTGATTATATAGAGGACTATTTTGAATTATACCATTAAGTAACCTTTACAAAATTATGGGTTGAATAAAATAAAATGTATAAAATTTAACATGTTACCATTAGGGTACAGAGGACAATAGCACACTAGTGGGGAAGGTGATGCGGGAGCATATGAGGGTTTGTGCAATCTTACATCAACTAAAGATAGATTTTAACATGATTTAATTGATTTTTGGGTTTTGGCCATGATTTTATGAGATTATTTACATATTAGAATCATGATACAAAATTATTCCATTACTATGGTTAAAAAAATACCTTTAAACCATGTATATCAGTCTATGTGGACTATTAAGTTAGAAAAACTTGATATAAGTGATTATTTAATTTTGGTATGAATTATATAAATAAAGTTTTTGAGATCATATCATATGAAACATAAAACATATTTACCAAATTTTAGATCATTAAGAGTCACCATGAAGGCATACTAACTATTACATTAACATGAAATTTCCTTACTTATGGTGATTCCAAGGAATAAGTTGGATGATGAAATTTATCAAGATCATATAACCTAACACTTACTACCTCTGCATGAAATTTTAGATCATTTAGAGTTACCACAGAGGTGTACCAACTATTACACTAATAGGAGTTTTCCTTACTTGTAGTAATGATGCAAAATGAATTAGATGATTAAATTTATTTAATTCATATAATATTACACCTTAAATATCTATACCAAATTTTAGTCGTTTCATTTTGGATATGCCTACATCACTTGATAGAAGGTTTATGACCTTAAAATATATATGAATTAATATTTAAATGATAAAATTTATATTTGAGATATAAATTATATTATAAATAATGTGCTATAAATTTAATCTGAATTGAATGAATTGTGCCAAATTTATGATAGTTTTTGTAACTATCATTAAACAAAAAAATACATATATTTAAACTTCAAAACGTTCATGACCTTGCAAAATAGTTTTGATAAGAGTCAATTCCTCAAAATTTTAGAGGTAATATAAAATTTATTTCAATTTTTTTTAAAGTTTCATCTCAATTGGATAAGTGGAGGCAGAGTTGTGATAATTTTTATGACTCATTTAATCAGGAAAATGCATCCATCTAGACCGATGTCTCACCACCTTACAGAAGAGATAATTTAATAATTAGATTATAAAATTTATTGGGTTGATATAAAAAATACTTAAATTTATATTTTTAACATTTTGGATCATTTAGATGAATAGAGTTATAATTTTAGAATTTTTAGTAACTACCATTCAACCAAGAAATTTCATTTGTGTAGTGTGCGACACTTGGTAGGTTTCTCTTCACCTGTGATGAATTAAGGTATCTCGTGGTAAGATTTAGATGGTGAAAATTTTAGGGGTAATTAAAACTATATTATCTAATTTATGGATAATTTTTCATATTAATTTAATTAACTAAGTTGATTTTATTGTGGATTTTCTAATTGCATTCACCTTGAAATGTCACATAGCATTTTTTTATAGTTATTAATAGTTATATGTTGATCTTGAAAACTAAAGGATGCCTATAACTTATATATTATGTAAAGGTGAGGTAAGTTTAATATACACCCCATGAAGATGAAGATGTTAACAGGAATACAATATTGATATAAATGAAATTTTAGGAGAGAAAGACAAGTTGGGAAGGAGTAAAACTCTCTAAGATTATAACAAAGAGTTACACTAGTTTAAGAGGAATTGGATGAGATCCTAGAACTATTTCATGTAATTTAATAATAATATTGTAGAATGTGTGAATATGTGATTTTATTTTATAGTTTTAATTCATTATGTTATAATGTTTTGAGATTAATGCAATGAAAGTATGTTAATTGTGTCCAGTCTAAGTAATGTGCTAGGGTGTGAGCATGAGTGAATGTCTAGTCATAGAAAATCATAGATAAAGGAAGACCTTAATATGTCTCCCTCTCCTATGATTGCACCAATTAGTATTAGAGAAAGGTTTTTTATTTGTGGGTAGTTTTATGTGAAACTCCTATATGAGTAAGTTGTAGGTCCTAAAAGAAAAGTTTGTTGAGTATGTTGTAAGTTATGAAATAAAAACTTGCTTGAGTTATTTTATAAGGGTAAGATAAGTCATTAAATTTGAGAGGGATTTTGAGAGGATCTATTGTGAGTATATTTTAGGTTTCAAATAGAATAATTTTTATTTTAGTTAGATATGTCACAAAATAAAATAAAACTAAAAGTAAAAGAACTTGACATAGATGTTGAAGAAAATTAAAGAAAGACTGGATATGATGGAAATAACTGCACAAAGTTGTGTTATTTCAAATTTTAGTAAATATGATGATGAGATAATGGTGTGTTTTATGTCCGTACAAGTGATATTGGATTCTTTGAAAAGAGGACAAACAAGCGAACATAAATATTATACTAGAAGGAAAAGACAATTAAATGTCATGGTGAAGGGAAAAGCTATGTATACTTGTGATATTGATTTATAATGTGGTAAATAAAGTCATGGTAATCTCATTAAATGTATAGTAGAGATATAAATTTTTTTTGAAGATGAGAATGTTGTAGGCCCCATGAGGGTAAAGACTGCATGTAAGAAACTTTGTGAAAGTGCAACTATGTATTAGAAGGGTATCCAAGTGAGGAGATAGGAAGGGGAATAAGAAGGTATGTGAATAGGAATGAATTATTTTTGAAGATCCTACCAAGATCAAAGATAAAATATAGAATGTATTATAGCTCAAACAAAGTAATAATGGTGAAAGAAAAAATAACTATGAGAGAGAAATTAAGAGTGAAAACTTTGAAAATCCTCCTTAAATTCATGTCTTTAATAGGTGTACAATTAAAAGAGATGAAAATTAACCAACCCTAGACTAGTTGTAAAATACCCTAGAATAGGCATGTAACATTTATACCTAGAATAGTTAGTCAATATATATTTTTTTCATTTAGCTAAGTTGAGTTGTATATATTAAGTGGAATAAATGTAATATACACCCTTTTTAAAAAATGGCCTACACCTTTTAGTAAAGTGTGTACACCATTTGAAATGAGTTTTTGAGAGGGAAGAGGAAAATTTAAAATTTTATGAGGGAAATGGCATATGCCATTTCACATAGGGAGTACACACTTTGAATTTGAAAGGGTGTATACCATTTTTAAAAAGGGTGTATGCTCTTTGAGTTACAATATATTTTTATTACATTTGGCTAAGTTGATTTGTATATATTTAGTAAAACAAATATAATAAGTTTACCTTTAATTTTATATTCTTATACTTTAAATTTATTCTACTAAATATAACAATGTAGGGACACTTTGTATCTTCTAAAATTGACTACAGATATGTAGGAGTTACCATTTATAAGTTATTTTTTTTCAAAATATATTGTAGTCTTCATAATTTTAGGATTGAAAACTAACTAAAATATTGGATTTATTAAGCTCTAAGCTCAAGTATGGATGTCACTAGTTGAAATAGATATAATGACCCATATATATATATATATATATATATATATATATATATAGACACACACACACACACACACACACACACACACACACACACACACACACACACACACACACACACACACACACACACACACACACACACACACACACACACACACACACACACACACACACACACACACACACACACACATACACACACACACACACACACACACACACACACACACACCCGCGCGCGCGCGCGCGCGCGCGTGTGTGTGTGTGTGTTTGAATGGGTATTCAAGTATGGATTAGTAAAGATAGAGATAGGGACTGTGTTAATGCAGATGTAGTATCTACATAATAGTATGGTATACAACATGCATTGACCTATCTAGAATGATGCATCCAACCCTTGACTAAAACATAGTCTGATATTCCCATATTGTATTTATGGTCTAAGTTATAATGTAACACCATTATAGGTGGTGATATTGAAAAACTAAAGATATGTCATACTTTAAGTATTCCCTAATACCCAATACAATAAATCAATGGATATCATAGGAATGGGGGACCTATCATAGATATATGTAGGGCACTATTCTAAAATCCCTATCCTAATCATAAGCCTTGATTACTTGATAAGTGAAGGGAAGCATTCCTTACCTACTTTATCTATACCAAGGAGTAAGGCTAGGGAAGCTTGCATACCTAATATCTCGAATTTCTTCACCCAATAATATGTCAAGGGAAACTTGCCTTTCTGATTGATGGAAAGGGATTAAGGCATAGTTCTATTAAAATAATATTTCCTTCTTAATGGATAGAAAGGGAATAAGGCATAATTATTATGGAAAGCTTTCCTTCCCAATTTCTAGCTTTTCTTTGTTTTGGGAATAAGGCAAAGTTGTCAAGGGAAGCTTGGTTCCTGATAGATAACTCTGATTTTACCCTACCTACTTAATCTATGTCTTACCTAATAATTCAATGAAATATTTCTTCTTGATATATAGCCTCATTATTGTCCTACCTACTTTCCCTTTCTATAATATATTCTTAACTATCAATGAAAACTTGCATCCTAATCTATATCTTGCATATATTCTTTCCGTACCTACTTCACTTGCCATAACTACTTAGCTTATGTTTTTGGTAAGGGAAGCTTGTTTCCAAATGGATAGAATGAGAAACAATGTTTTGAATCATGTTATGTATGTAATATAAATCTATATCATTGATTATTACCTACCTACTTTACCAACTTGAATATACCATACCTTCTTTATGTACTTGAGTATGCCCTTACCAATTTAATAACCCAAGAGATATCTTGATCTTGAGTATGCCCTATCTAAATACTTGATCCATATCTTGATCTTGAGTATGCCCTACCTAACTTATTGTATTTGAGTATGCCCTACCTAATTTAAACCTACTTAAGTATTACCTACCTACTTATTATTATTTCCATACCTACTTGGGTTACCTACTTGATTATGCCCTACCTAATTGAATACTCAATTCATATCTTGATCTTGAATACCCATATATAATAATGATTGTATTTATCTTACTTGAGCCATATTTTGACTATTTAATACCTGATTATATACCCAAGCCACATCTCAAAAGGAAAGGTGGAATTATCATTCTTGAAAATTAGTAGAAGGGGCATTATCAGATGAAGGTATGAAAGAGAGGGGTAATTATCAATGGATACTTGAAAATTACTAGAGAGACATTATAAATTATATATAAAATAGAGAGGGTAAATTGATTGATCCATATATTGAAAGGAAAAGGGGCATTCTAGCCTATATAGAGAACATCATAATTTGTAATTATCCTTAATCACTCCATCATCCCTTGTTATATTTCATCATCCTTTATATCTCCCTCATTGGCCCTTATCAACCCTCATCATCCCTAATCAACCCCTGATCATCCCTCAAAATTCTTACTCACTATATCATCATCATCAATCATCCCTAATCACTCCCTCAATTTACTTCATCATCCCTAATCAACCCCTATTATTTCTCATCATTTCTAATCACTCCTTCATCATCGCTCATTATCTCTAGTCATGCATTATCAATCCCTCATTATTCCTCATCATCCCTCATCATCCCTAATTAGTAACACAATATCCCTTATTATCCCTAGTCACTTTTTAATCAATAATCATCCCTAATAACTCCATCTTCATAAAGTCATGTCCCTTATCATCCCTAGTCATTGCCTAATTAACACTCATTGACCCTCATTATCCTTAATCACTCCTAAATTATATGAAGTCACTCCTTCATTATACCCCATCATCCCTAATCAGTCCCTCCTTATTTTACCTCATCCCTAATCATTTCCTCCTTATCCATAACCACTCACTCTCATCCATCCTCATCCCTCATCATCCCTAAAAAAAATAAACCCTATAACCCTAAGTTTTACAACCCCAAAACCTTAAACCTTAAACCCCTAACCCTTTACCTTAACTCTTAAACACTAAACATTAAACCATAAAATCATAAAACCATATAACCTAAACCTTAGCCCTTAAACCCTAAAAATATGAGCCTTGAACCCTAAATCCAAAACCCAAAAATCCAAATCCTAAACCCCAAAGCCCAAATATGAAACCATTAAAACCTGAAACCCAAAACCTCAAACCCTAAACCTACATATAAAACATAAACTCCTAATACCTTAACTGTCAAACCCAAAACCCTAAATATTTAAACCTTAACCATAAAATATTAACCCTAAACCTTAAACCCTTAACTCCATTTAACCCTTTAACACAAACACCCTAAAAAATTTCCCAACACCAAACCTATAAACCCCTAACCCATAAACCATAAACTCCTAAACCTCTAAACAACTTGAAACATCAAATCATAAACCTTAAAATACAAAACCAAAATATAAAACCCTAAAAATTACTCCCAAAACTATGAACCCAAAATTTGATAAACCTTAAATGACTTAAATCTTAAACCCTAAATCTATAAAAACTAAAACCTCAACCCTAAATGCATAAACCATAAAAATTGAAACTCTAAACACAAAACTTCTAAGCATCAAAACCTTAAAAAAATACCAAAACCATAAACCCCTAAACCCTAACCCTTAAATCCTAAACCCTTAACATTAAAAATTTAACTCATATAGTCTTAAACCCTAAAACCTAAGCATTAAAAAATTAAAATATAAATTGTTAAACCATAAACCCTAAGAACATACATTACCCTAAACACTAAAATCTAAACCTTAAACCATAAACCCTAAAATCCTAAACCTTAAAACCCTAAAACCTAAACCCTAAATATTAAACCCTTAAACCTTATAACTCTAAATATGACAAATGGTTAAACCCACAACCTTCAAATCCCAACTGCTAAATGTTTAACCCATAACCCATAACCCTAACCCCAATGTCAAATCCTAAGCCTAAATCCTTAATCCTTAACTTTTAAACCCTAAAATCATAAAACTATAAATCCTAAACCTTAAACCCTACCTCATACCACTCAAAACCCTAAAAACAAAAACTCAAAACTGCAAACCTCAACCTCTAACCCATAACCCTTACTTCCTACCCTAAATATTATGCATAACTTATATCCCTAGACCCTAAACCCTAACCTATGAATTGTAAACTCTAAAAAACTTAAAACTAAAAGCTTTAAACCCAATATAAAGGGATAATGTTTTGGGGAAATTATCAAGGGATGATTTAAAAATATGATAGGATTATTATAACCTATATGGAGAAAGTAGAGGGTGAATTGATTGAGCCATATGTTGAAAATATAAGGAAAATTAACCAAGCCCTCATCATCACTCATCATCCCTCATCATCCTTATTCACTTTGTCATCATTTTTCATTGT
>JARHVA010011427.1:0-12500 GCA_037957365.1 Torreya grandis | reverse complement strand
TGAAGGATAGGTAGGTATGGAATACTCAAGTACAAGAAGTTAGGTAGGGTATAATTAAGATCAAGATACAACTTAGGTATATAGGTAGGACATACTCAAGACTAAGATATGGCTCAAGTATTCAATAGATTAGGGAACACTCAAGTAGGTTAAGTAGGCAGGGCATAATAAATTAAGTAAATTAGGTAGAATACTCAAAGATATAGGTATATTACATATGTAACATGATTCAAAATTTTATTTCTCATTATACCTTCTAATCTTGAAATTCTGAAAACTAAGTATTGACCATAACGCATTTTGCAAAACTAACTTCTAAATGGTAACTCCTAAAGCCATGGAATCAATTTCAAAAGATGCAGAGTGGACCTAATTTTTTATATTTAGTAAAATAAATTTAATGTATAAGAATATAAAATTTAATCTAAACTAAATGTAAAATTAAAATAAAATTAAAATAGAAGAATATAAAATATAATATAACTTAAATGTAAAATTAAAATAAATTTAAAGTATACAAATGTAAAATGTAATATAAATTAAATGTAAAATTATACTATAAATATACAACTCAAATTTGTCAAATGAAACAAAAACTTATTGTACCTTAAAGGGCATACACCATTTCTAATATGAAAAAAAGCAAATGGTAATATATATATATATATATATATATATATATATATATATATATATATATATATAGTGTATGCCCTTTGAAATACATGTTTTTAAGGGATATGGTCATAACATGTATTTTAAAAGGTGTATGCCATTTCAGCATTTAAATCCTTTAAATTTTATATTTGCCCTCAAATTTACTTTGGGTATAGGCTTGGGGAGGTCTCAACCTAGCCTAAAAATAGACATGGAAAATCCCACATGGGTTTTTAAAAATTTAGGATTGTTTTTTATCTTTGTTAACACATCTAATCAGGAAGATTTATTATTTTTCAAAAAAAATTATATGGGTTTCTAAAGGTAAAGAATAGTTTTTAATTATTAATTAATTTTTACATAACATACCTAATTATGGATTATATACATATCATTAAAAATACCTTTATAACTTTATGACCATTAATCAAAAGTTTATAAAACTTATACTTGACCAATCTATGCATCATTTGCTATGCTTTTAAAAAATATGATTTTCATGAAGTTAAGATCAAAAAGTTGAATTTATACACTTGCAATTAAGATTTTTTAGTTATCTTGGCTTGTAAAATTATATATATATATATATATATATATATATACACACACACACACACACACACACACACACACACACACACACACACACACACACACACACACACACACACACACACACACACACACACACACACACACACACACACACACACACACATATGTGTGTGTGTGTGCGCGCGTGCGCGCGTGCGTGTGTGTGTGTGCGTGTGCGTGCGTGTGTGTGTGTGTGTGCGTGCATGTGTGTGTGTGTGGATGTATGTATGTATAATATCTTAACTAATCTTTTACATTTTGTCTATCCATATATGAAATTTCTTACAATAATTCATTCATTTATTGAAAAAAAGTGTATTCGTACTCATGCAATCTATTTATTTTTTCACAAAAACTTATCAAGTCATTGCCATAATGCATAAATTTCACATATTTTTATCATCTATGTATTTAAAAAGATTATATATTTAGCAACTACATTCATAATTCCATAATGCATATTCTTAAATGATTGTAATTTTTTTTTCAAGTTTCTCTGAAACTGTCTCCAATTTCAACTATTATTATTTGAAGGAAAAAGTGTTACTTTAGGCACCCCTACCACACCCCCCCACTTGCATGCAACCCTGCACCCCCCTCCCCCCCACCCCACGTAACTCGGCATCCATTATCCTACATCCACCCACACCTGAAAGAGTAAGAAATATATTTTCCGTATAAATTTAAATTAGAGAAGTGCATGCCACTTATGCATTTGGACAAATGTTTAATATGTGGAAAATTGAAAGTGATAAGTTATCAATTTTTAAAATTAGTGAAATCCCTTGAGTTATAAATATTAAATGGTCTAACTCTCTTTTAAATGTGTAGAGTACTATGTGGAATAACTAAATGTTCCTAACTATATTGTAAAAACTAAATGTGGCTTGCATGTAATCATATACATTGACTTCCCCTAGACTCTAATGTGGCCCATTTGAAAAATGAGATGAATCACACTACTATAGGCAGATCTAGACTCTATTTGAAACTTTTGTACCATTAAAACTTTTTATCTTGATAAATTTGAATTATGAAATGTAGTAACATGAACATAAATGGATACCATGTCCCCTATATTATATTGAATTGATATTGAATTCAATTGAATTTTATAACTATTTAAAATTTATAGCTTCTAATTTTAATTATTTTGCACGTGCTCATGTGTATACATCAAGTGTATTTTAATATATACTATACGAATGAGTGCACATGTATTTCATATTCCTCCATAATCTATTTTTTTAGTCATCTTATAATTTTGAAAAATTATATAGTGAAATAAATATGAAATTTGGTGCTCATGAGTGCTTGAATTCTGAAGACATTTTCATTTTAATGCCACCCTCTTGAGATGATAAACTTAGTCTCCAAGTCACTAGTATGAAAATGGAAGTGTGAAAGATGTATTCATGAAGTATCACATTTAAATTTTACTACATCATATTATTGCATATAAAATTTCAATTATAAATGAAACATGTGTTATATAGATATAACATTGAAGCACATAAGTAAGATGTGCATGATATATATTTTGGCACCATAGTAAAATTGAAAAAAGAAGTAGTGCATGATATCAATCGTGTCACCATAGTAATTGATAAAGGAAGAAACTAAGGAAGGAAAATTTTTAAATCATAATTCAAGAATGAAATAGGTTCAAATTGATCTCTTATGCATAAGCTAAAGAAGACACAATTATCTAGAAAATGTGTATGAACGAAGGAATTATGAATTTAATTATGGGGATATTTGTCTTTGAACCTTATATTTAAAATTATTTTCCCAAGGAATCAAAAGAGAAATTGGTCAAAATGAGGGGCTTATATATTGTTAGTAAGGATGTCATTAAGAAAGTAACAAGAATGGACTTTGAAGGAATGAAAGCATTCAAGTAGAAAAGGTGCAAGAAAGAATTTATGAAGAGTTTATTCAATAATGAGGATGCAATTGAGACAAATAAAAAAGGTTGCATCATAATGGACTTGGTATGGATTTGGATAGAAATTTTCTCACATATCATAAAATATTTAACTTTGGATGGTAAGCATAGGATTTTATAATATCATAATTTACTTTTGATCAACTATTTTAAGGTTCATAAAATTATTTTTCAATATTTTCTATTGAGGTCCCTAGAGAACGTTGTCATCTCATATTAGTCAAATTCAACTACCAAGATCATCCATTAGGGTCCTATCTTCCTTATTATTAATAAGGGTGGAATATTGTGGAGAAAATATGTTGTCAAACTAATTGAAGTTGATAGTGGAGAGGAGTAAGTGGAATGAAGTGATAAATATTTAACGAGTACATAAGAGGAGGATTCATAAGATATGAAGAACCAATAGGAGGATTAATAGGATATAAAATAGAAAACACATGAAACCAAGGAGGAGGATTATTTTGACATGACCACTTACAATCATAAGGAGAAGAAAATAAGCAATCATAAAAATGAAGTGCTACAAGATAAGGTTAAAAAACCTAAGTATGAGGTGGATGAATAAAATAAAACTCCATAACATCCCATGAAAGGAAAGGGGAGAGATAAGATGTAAGAGAAAGATCTCGATAGGTCAGCGGAAAGACTTGAATTTCCCATAACCAAGAGTATAAAATCCTTGAAATTGTAGGATAAATTTTAAAATATGGATACTAAAATTTCTAAGCAAAATAATTGTGTAATGTTATGGAGGAAACAAAGTAAATAAGGAATTAGTTGGCATTCATCTAGACTGAAGGAGCCAACATACAAGTTAGAAAAATGGGGGAAAGCTTGAGATTTCAAAAGAAAATTATTTGTAAGGAAAAATGAAAACAAGGGGTGAAATAATAAATCCAAATAATCCCTAAATGAGAAGAAATAAGAGGAAACTCCTACTAGGAAGAGGGAACAGGAAACAAATTCATAATATTAGAATAATATAGCTAAGAATAAAGAGGTGGATTTCTCATCCAAAAATTAGAGTAAAGGAACTCATGCAAATAAAAGTGATGTGGTATATTTGACTAAAGATCTAAGAAAGAAAATGATGGGTTACACCAAAAAATAAATAATAAGAAAGATAACACCATGATTGCTTCCCTGATTGACTACTTAAACTCTGAGGAGTCTTATCCCAAAACTTTAGTTGATATTTCTTTGCTCAATTTTTGTGGGGTCTTGGTTTTTTGGTCTTATAATAAATTTTGGTAGATTTTGAACATAGTTTTGGTTATTTTTTGATAGAATTTTACTTGGTCAATAATATAGCCCTAGTTTTTAATTTTTATTTATTTATTTTGTTATCTATTTGTTTTATATATTTAAATTTTATATTGGTTATGGGATCCTTCAAATCCCATTTATTATTCATATAAAATGATAAATTACACCATAATAATAAGAAACTAGTATACAAGTACTATCACATAATGTCATATAATTTCACACATAAGGCCCAAATGCCACATACAAAGGACATGTGAATGTCACATGAACACATAAGGTAAAGGGACACACTTAAATGGCATTATGATGCCATGCATACTAGAATATGTTATTTAAATTATAAATTTAAAAATTAAGCATAGGGAAAATGATAGTAGTCTACATTGATCATATATATCAATGCTATGATTACCAAGTAGCATTTTTATGTTACATAATGTAAAGTTTGAGTGATTACAAAAACATTTATATAATATATAGCTTGACATGGTAGATAATTTATGGATAGATACATACTATTTAAAGTGTTTAATAGAATTCAGATATTCCCCAACTTGTAAAGTTTTTGGGTAAAAGGGGAGCCCGACATCCAAAAACCATGTAATACTATGCCGTATATCACACTAAAATAACCTGTAAAAAGCATTGTGTATTGAAATTTTAAATTTTCTATATATGTGATATGAAATAAATAACATGTGTAAATAGGTAATCTAACAACATTTAAAAATTATTATAGGTACTAATTTTGAATTTTTATATATTTTTAAAAAAAAATGACATTTACATTATTTTTTTAATATTTGAAATTATTTCAATTTTTCTATATTTGAATGTTTTTTAATTTTTTTGAAATATTCGAACTTAAGAGAGTAAAAATTACCAATATGTGAGCTTCAAAATAGAATAAATGGGATGAATTCAAATAATCCTCAATAAGGTACTTGAAGTATAATCTAGCAAGAAGGAAGGCAAGCAATGTGCTCACAATGTATGTGTAAAGGAGTCATAGAAATTTAACTCAAATTATTGATATAGATAAGTATAAAAAATCCCCCAAAGGTCATGTAACTATATGTTCTCATGGATAAAGTAGGTAGATATATGTGATCATTTAATTTCAAAGGAAGCTAGAACATGATAGATATGCAAGTGTATTTCTATAAAGAATGAGTATTGAAAGAGTTGTAAGATATTCTTTTTAAATTATTAAAATTGGTTTGAAAATAAAGATGACAAGTACCTAAAATGAAAATAAATCCAAGGGTTATAATAGTGCTTTAATAAGGGATATGACAAGTAGAATCAAATTAAAATCAAAGGAGTTATGTACAAAAGAATGTGCAAGAAGTTAATCAATAAATGTAGTATATGAAATTTACAATGTAGTTATTGCATTAAGGGTATATCCACCTTATTCATATTGTGATAAAAAACAATTAGAATAGGATGTCATTATGTAGAGCTATCTGGTCCATTATATTATATGTTAGGTGTTGTATGATTCATATCAATCATAAATGCATTAGATGTTGTTATTGGAGTATGCCTTGCTTTGTGCTCTTGTGTTGTGATTATGTTTTCCTTTGAAATTATAAAAATTAAAATATATTTATTAAATATTAGAGAATCATAATTAGTATTGAGTGTAACTCCCATTAATATTTGTCGTGATCTCCAAAGAATTTAACTATATTCATATAAAGTAGGATCAACATGATATAATGTTGAACATAATTTAGGACAAAGAGTAATATGTATTGTGATAGATCCTATGAAATGCTTAGGTTATGTAGTTTTGTTGATATGTTGTGTGTCATATGCAAGATATCTGAGAATATTAAGGATACATTTATTAACTTCTTGTAAGTGTATAACTACAATATTAGTACATTTTTCCCATCCATAAGTATTTTAATAAATATAATCTCTAAATAAGAAGAATATTATTTTTTACCTCCTTTTTTAAATCATACATTGAATAATAACTTTAAATGTTTTTTCTTACTTTGAAATTACTTTATTAAGAATTTTTTTTTATAAATATAACTTGATCTTGATTTGGTAGATTTACGTCTATATGTTATTCTATTTTGGAATTTAATTTCTCCTTTAGCACCTTTTCCTTGAGATATTTGATTATTATTTTATTATAAGTCTTTGAGTTAAATGATTGTGTTATAGTTTGTGAATTATTATTGGAATTATGTTAAGTATTTTGGAGATCATGTTGGTTGACAATAGTTTTTTTTTTGTACAATAAATATATCTGTATTTTACCATTGTGACATATTTAAATAAAGACAAGATAATTGTTCATATTCATAAATGGGATTGATATTTAGCTTGCATAGTTGATCATATTTTAATTGTTGCATATCCTCATCATCATTGATGTATTAATCTTTGATCTAGAAAAATGAATCTTATGAATTAGCTGATAGTGGTAGTTTAGTAAGAGGATTCACTACCTTCGTATTAATTGAATACTTGTTGTTTCTCTTCTTTTATAGGCTCTTCTATTTTTTCATAAATTTGTAATGTGTATGTAGCTTCCTTAATAATATTATCTTGTTTATTAACAATGTGAGTAACCTATGGGATGTCATTGATGTTAATTCATTAACATACATCATAAGTGTACATTTTTTCAATTGGAATTAGTTACTTTGGTGGTATTATGGAGACCTTATCATGTTTTGATTGTGTCATATTACAATATCAAAAAGGTGCATCACTAGCTAGAATTATATACTCATGTGTATCAACTAAAACTTTGATGCATTTATGGGATGTATAAGGTATGTCTCTCATTGCATTCATCCAAGGTCAAACCAAGATTATATTTTATTGTAATTGATCAGGTATGACTTGAAAAATAGTAGATAACATTTTGGGGACTAGTAGTAAATTCAATGTGATAGTTCCCAATATTTTTTTTTGTACTAATATCAAATCCATATATTTTTTTCTAAAAAATTTGAACCTTAATCTTATTGAATCCTAGTTTATATAGTAATTCATCACTACAAATGTTTATCCTTGAACCTTTTTCAACCAAAGTACACTTGACGAGGTTTTAATGGATTTGCATTTTAATAAATAATGGAATGTTTTTTTCTCAATAGTATGCATTAGAGGTATATATTCTTTATCAAATTTAACATTATTTTCAACATCCTTCAAGTTAATCATGATACAATCAAATGAAGCTCATTGCGTTCCATATGAAGAGTGGCATCTTGTAACAATACATTTAGCACATCCTTATAAGCTAGTGATTTATTTAATAGTTATATATTTTAAATATTGGATGGCATATTATGTAATTTATAAATTAGAACATACCCATTAAGTTATGAAACTTACCTTGGATGAGGAACATTGTAAGTAGTAGGATGGGTTTGATGAGGTAGAGGTGGTCTTCCTCTTATATTATAAACTGCATGGATGTGGGAATCTAATATGAGCATTGGATGGATAATTTTAATATATGGTTGAATAGAGGTAGATTGAGGGTGATTAGGGGTAATCTCAAAGTTTTTTCCACATTTTTCTTGGCATCTTGATATGATATGAACTAACTCAGACTACATATTATAATATTAGGTATTATCAATTGGTATGTTCTTAGGATATGTCTTAGGTTGACTTTATCTAATGGATATAGGGTATTATTTGTATACAAGGAATCTTATTTCATTATTTTATGAAATTATTATGCATTATTATCCCAAAATAGTGATAAAACTGTATTTTGATGATGTTATGATTTCATGAGTATAAGATGTGATATTATAAAAATAAGAATTTAAAAGTGCATGAAGGTTTATATTATACATTTTATCTTCCTAATTAGATTAAATTTTAGCCATGCCACAACATACTGAATAACATGAGGAAAATTAATATGAGATGCAATAATATATTTCTTAATTATATTCAACATATGAAAGAAATATCCATTCATTTATCCCATTATGAATTTAATAAAAGGAAAAAATATAGGTATAGTGGGTAACCTAGGAAAAACATTGAATGATTGTGCATGTTCTCAAATATAATTTCTCTTTCCAAGATTATTTTAGTCTAAATATTTAAGATCACTAATGATGAAATTATCATAATTTCAAGTAATATCCCAGGATACTTTGACCCATTTTAATTGATACAGGTCATTTATAAGTCTCTTTTATTTATAAATAAAAATAATATATTATCATATTGGAATTGGAAGACTAGTGAACTTATTTTTGTCTGTCTCTTAATAATTCACACCCTATATTCTGATCATTTAAATTTTTATTGGACTCCTTTAGGAAATATGTCCTAGTTTTTCTCTCAATAACCCATTGAATGACACTTTTACTGATTATAGATTATCTATGATGGTGTGAAACCAATATTTGATCTACTAGTTTCTCAAAAGAGTAAATGAAATATAAATTTACTCTTTTAGGTCTCTATAGCCCTAATTCTACCTTCTTGAAGAAACGTGACTTATTTTGCTGGACGGTGGAACCTGATCTTATAATAATGCCTAGTTCCCAATAAGTGGGTGGGTGGGGTGGGGGGCGCGGGGGGGATTTGTGGGGGGAGGGAATGCTCCCCCACTAGGGTCATCATAGGGATCTAGTGGGGTATAAACCATACTTGGATCCCTCCTAATAGTGGTTTAGGAGAAGCACCCTTGAAGAAAATTTTTGTTAAAATTGCATTGTAAAATATTATAATTTTGTAGTAAATCTAGACCATTCACTATTAGATCATATATCTAATAGTATAAATTATTTTTTTGCATTTTTTATCCTAATATGTAACCCTCCTTTCATATGAGGTCATTGTAATCATGGCAACATATGATGTGTGAGTGGAGAGGATATTGCAGTGGATGTATTGTAGGTTTTTTCCTTCATTTTTTTAGACTGAATAAGAAGGACTGGTTATTTTTATGTGGACATAACCCATATTGGGTGAAATTTTTTAAATCTCTCTATTGTGTTGTGTTTTCTACATTTTATTTTTATTTTTAATTCATTAAGATTACTTTGTGTTATATATTCCTAACATGTTTCCACTACTAAATGACCTAGATTAAGTATTAAACTATTTCATAAGGATCATAAAACATTATAAAACATTTATACAAAGTTTGTAGCTAAGGAATAAGAGAAAACCATCAAATTCTTTCATTTTACAACCTTTGTAGTGACTACCTATGCGAAGTCATACACATAATCAATGATAACTAATTTTCTATAAGTCATTTTATATTTAAATTACATTTATTAGAAATGAAATGTTATCATATTCCTATAAATTTTGAGAAGGTTTTATAGGTTAATTCCCATGTGATGGATATTTTGTGTTTAAGAACCATGTTTTAGGGTTTCTTAGAAAATCTAGAGGTTGAGAGCTTTGTAATAATCACTCATATATTTTAGGATATTTTTTAACTTTATAATAATTATATTATTACCTTAATAACCTCATCCTATTTTTCAAATTTTATAATAAAACCCATTCACCCTTTCTCATGTGTTACAAGTGGATGCAAATGACTATAATTACACAAAAAACATGTTTTTTTTTAAGGTTTCATCCACATAGACTTCAGATCAAATGTAACTTTAGTTAAAATTAGATTGAAACCTATTCATATATGGAAATAACAAAATAAAACAATTATTTTAACTTCCATATCCACTTATTTTTTAATAAAATTATGTTTCCATACACACAGACTCATGTTTATATTGGCAAACTATCAATAAAACCCTCTTTCATATCTTTCCAGTCAAAATTCACCTTAGAATCATTAGAAACATATGTCATAAAGATTAAGAAAATTTAATAGCTATGATTCCTTTATTAATCATGCCTTTAACATCAAATAATATTCCTTTATTGATCACTTTACACATTCATATTAACACAACACAAGCCTAAAGGCCTTCTTCACCCCTCTCTACCACCCACTCCTCTTGATTTGACCTTATACTTGTATGTTTACTTTATTTTGGATCTTATCTTATTCCTTAAATATCATCTCATCATAATAATATGTATTCAATTGATTTTGGTCTTTTAATATACAATAAATATCTCTCTTCACCCTTATCTCTATCTTGCATGTTTCATCTAGCTTCTTTCAATGTAGAATTAGTTTTTTAAATGAGCCTTGAGATAGAATTTCCATCTAAAATAAGTGGAAATATATATAAAACATGTAACTATACCTATTAGGACCATTATAAATGGTTTAATCCCTCTATAACTTGTCACAATCCTTACAAACCTTCATAATAAATTCAAATTTTCAAATTCTTCATTTGGGAGGGAAAAACTCAAATTATGCTATCTTAACCTATTATAAGGAAAATGAAGAATCCAATTGATTATTGAATCTTCAAGATTCTTAGTACCTTCAAATATTATACATAAGTACAATTTTTTATATTTACATTACTAACATAAGTCACATCCTGATGCTCCTACATCAGACTCCCATAGTGGAAAAATATTTGAGCTCCTACTCAAATGAGATTATCTTCTTTTTTTGTTCTTCCGATTTCTCATTTTATTCTTATATTAATTTTGATTTTGTATTCCTTTATTATTATTTGTTTCTTCATAATGCATGATCTCAATTTACTCATTCTCTTCTTCATTCTCTTTATTGAAGTCTAATGAAAAGTACTCCATGTCCTTGCCTTCATGCTATTTTATGCCTACACATTAAAAACTATAATCATAGTTAATTTAAAAAATTGTAGTCAACATTTCCTCTCTAATTATTGTCATCCTTTCACTTATATTCTTGATTTCATCTTCAAATCCTGGATTAACATCTTCTTGACTTATAATATTCAACAACTCCAATTCAGCTTTCTTGATTACTTCCTTATCTCCTATGAGGCCCAAGTCTTTTGATCCTTTAACAATTTTTTCCAAATCATATATTCCACTAAAGTATACATTGTCATCTTATCTTTTCCAAATTTGTCTTCTTCATAGGGTGCTAAAACTTATACCATGATATCTTCTTGATATTTATTAAGTTTTAATTTAGACACCTTTTCTTGCTACATTTTAAGTTATATAAGCACTTCATTACGTGATTTAGATTAATCTTAACTTTTATTTTGTATACACAATGAATCATCTACTTCTTTTTATCGAACACCTTAATCATCTTGCAATTATACATTCACATCATCAAAATCAATGTTAGAGATAAAACATTGAGGCCATTGAGACTATTTAAGTGCTATTTATTCTTCACCAAGCATATCTCCTTCCTTTGGATACATTAATTCTGATTATTTATGTTTTAATGGCATTTTCACTTGATCTTTAATACAATCATGTTATTCATGATTCTATTTTGCCACCAATATATTCTCTTCTTTGGTGTCTTTTGACTTTAATCCCTCAAAGTGGGATTTTTATTCATCTATATTTTTAACTAAAAACACACATGAAAATAAATTATCAAATATAAAACTTTGAGGCTTAATTTCCTATTTTTGTTTCCCTTTTATGTTGATTTGCTAATATATTTAGCTTCCATTTCAATTTTTTTATTCTTGTTGTATTTTCCTCTTCTTAATGATTTATTTAAGAGGACACTTAATCATTGTCTTTATCCTTATGAATAATAATTGCTATGATTCCTCCAAGATTTGTGTCATACCTTCCAAGATCATCTTCATCCTAACTATTTCTTTTTCTATGTATGATTCCCCTTTCTTAACCTCTACTCTCTCCATATTTTCATGGCATTTCTCTTTCTCTAATCCCTTCATTATGTTATATTTATGATACTCCATGTGCTCTCTCTCTCTTCTCCTCTCACTTTCACTTTCTTACTCTATGCCTCAATATAACTTTCTTCTCTTATCAAGTCTATCCTACTTGATTCTTAGTATCTCACCTAGGTTAATTATTATATACACCTAGTATTATGGTATCACCTCTCTCTCTCTCTCTCTCTCTCTCTCTCTCTCTCTCTCTCTCTCTCTCTCTC
>JARHVA010011426.1:52500-59262 GCA_037957365.1 Torreya grandis | reverse complement strand
ATAAAATAATAAATAAGTGTTGTTATGAAGAAACTAATATGGCAACATTATTCAACGAATAAACAACTAATGGGGATAGCAATATCGAAATGCCAAATCAACCAATTTTACCATTGAAAAAACCTCATAATAGTTTGAGTATAAGACCTATGTATTTATTTAAAATGGATACAAAATTATTAAAACCAAAGTGTAAAAAAATGTCTAATCACCATATGAGAATAAAAGTTGAAAGAATTTTTGAGTGACACTTTTAAAACTTAAAAAATACTCAAAGATGTTAATTTTTGTTAAATTTATGAAAGTATTCAATATTATACCTAAAATAAACACCCAACAACTAAGAACATCTAATATTGATGATTAAAACTAGGCAATTATTTAAACCTACATAATGAATAGAATAAAGTAGGTCTAAATAAATGAAAAAAAAAAAGATTGTAACACTACCTGATAGATTGTTAATATGTTTATGACAATTTTTCAATTAAGGATAAAATGATTTATTAAACAAACACGTAGAGCATTGAACATAAATAGAAAAAACACTAATGAAATAAATTGGGAGACATAGAATACTTAATATTTTGGTTTATAATGACTTTTAGGGAATTCTCTATTATAATTGTATGAAAAGATGAGGCTATAGTTGATGATTCAAAATACTTTCAAAATTTTTTGAAAGATAACATAAGGGTATCCCCTAATATAAGAGATTTAGTAAAAACAAGAGTTAGTTCCCATAACCATGAACAACATCTGAAACATTTTTTGGATGGCTCAAACATAATTTTACTCTAAATTTTTAAAATAATATCCACAAATTTATATTAGTGAAATATATTTTTAAATGGTCAAACCATTCTATTTGAAAATCAGTCACACATGCACCATTTCTTGTTGTATAAAACATGGAAGTATAAGTTTTTTGTCATATTTATTGTGCTTTACACACTAAGAACGTTTATTAATAGTGTAAAATTAAAGATCTAAAAAAATTAGTGAGATAATTTAGTCCAACAATTGTTTTGACAAAGACCATATGGAATATTTTTTATAACAAATCCATTTTAAACGGAACCTATAGCATTTTTTGAGGAGTACACACATGAAATTCGACTAGAATTAGTCAATTTTAATAAATATAAATCTATGATATATCGATTAAAAGATGTAAATAAATATAGAAGGTGTGATATTATTATAAAACAAATACTTGTTGATAAATTCATAGTCAAATTCAAGGAGGAATTATTCTATGAGTATCAAGGCACACACAAAGAACATGATTGCTAGTTGAATATTTCAACTTAATCAAGGACAAATTCTTAATTGGGTACTATTATTTAATTATTTTAATTTTTAGATAATTACAAATTGAACCCACAAATGGATGTTCAATCACTTTACTAAAATTTAATATAGGTTTCCTTTTTTATGTATATAGTGTTCGTGCATGCAACTTATAATAAGAAGCATGATTGAAAAATATTAAGGTATTATCACTTATTTATCATTGATGACTGAACACATTCTATAGATCATGCACAAGGTTTTTATCATATGTTTCATGGTAATTTGAGTGAAAGGAACATTTATTTCAGTCAAAATTATAGTTGGGCATATAACTACACATCATTATCTTAGAATGCACGGATATTCTAATTATTGAGAAGGATGCATTAGCCAATAACGTACCATAGTTTTTGAGTTCCTTTAAGTAGGCCATGGAAAATGGAATCATGATGATGTAGGATAATGTGTGAAAATATTTCTTTCAAGAGAGGAGTTGAAGTTTGAAGATGTTATTGATTTGATAGATGGAAAAAACGCAGTTGAATAGTGTAGTGAGAAAATGTTCCATGGTGATTTAAAAAATATAGTGTTCATATATATTTTTAGTTAATATAGGAATAAAATTTATAATCTATAATTATTATATTATAATAAAACTATCGAGTGAGTTCCACTCATTTTGTAGCTCAAATATAGGTTCTTGGTCATTTTATATGATGACATAACATGGCTCTATTTTACATATGTGTATTTTTATTTAAATGATTGTGATTCATAAGAATGAGTGGATGAATATATATGTATATCTCTAAGTCAAACTGACACATATCAAGTTCCACCAACATTATAACTTACATATATGATACAATAACATAACTTTGACCATGTATATGATCTAGTTCAACCAAGTACAAGAAGCATTTTTAAATTTAAAGTATATATGAAATTAAATTGATAGAATTTGTTATGTAATAAATTTGGTTTATATATTGACTTATCATTATTAACTTTCACATTTTTTTTTGATGTAGGGTATTTTTATTTAGTTATCACATATGAAGATAACAATGGGGGGATAAACTACTAATTATAGTAGTCTATGCAGGGAAAAAATAAATTTACCTTTGTAGTCACATATGGGGAGAAAATTTACTATCACATTCAATAATTTATAGTTACTATAACTTGGATTTGATGACATCATATTAAAAATCATATTTATGGTTGTTTGAAGACTATGAGATACATAGGAAGATACTCCATTAGTAAAATCTAATTATGGCAACAAATATTTTATTGCATAAATATCAAGGGAGGTAATTAAACATGAATATATGAAAGGTTCATGAGTTTTATGATGAATAAATTATGGTTAATATCAAGAATCAAATCTATCTTATTTGTTTGTTGGATTGAACTCCCTAGATATGTTGAGTTATCAAATGTAAATGTATTTAATTTTATCAAGTTTTATTGAATTTTTATTTAGTATATCTAATTTTAATTTAGTTACATGCTAACACATTTTTTGTAGGTTAGTGCTTCTAAATAATATTCAACCTTCACATGGTGGGCACCATTAGTAGATAATTAAATATTCTCAAAACTAAGAGAAGCCCTTAGTTCTTATAGATGACTGGCAATTTTTTCATATATGAAAGGATGTTCTTAAGGATATAATGGGTGCTCCATATCCTAAATAAGAGTAATAAAATTTTAATAACATGGTTTTAAAGGCTATTTATCACCATAAATGTGGTGTTTATGCCAATTTTTATCAATGAGCCCTTAAAGATTGGAATATCCAACTGTAGCTTGAAAGTTGACGATATTTTGTATCAATGTTTCTCAACATCATCTTAGTTTAGAAAATGTGTATCCATATGGATTAATATTAATTGGTGGTGTTAAATATTTTATTTTCATATCCTAAGGTTTTTTAAGTAATGTATTCTCAAGTGGAGGTTAGGGAAGCAAAAATGTCTACTAGAGGCAAAGAACATGTCTCTTAACTACACAAAAATAGCATTTTTGGAATGATTATTGTATCATATACCACATAGTCCTCTCATATATTTGATTCAATTTTTATAGGGTGAAATTATATGGATTTAAAATCCATGTTATTATTCTTTTAGTTCATTCTAAATATGATGTACAATTTTTTTTTATGTTTATTAGAAGTTTCCCTACAAAAATAAAATTTTAACTATTGGGAATAATGTTCTTGAGGCCAGAATGGGCCATTTGTCTCCTAAAATTGCATAATTAAATTATAATAAAAAAATTAATACAGGTCATTCAAAACCTATGATGTGGTTTAAATGTGAATTTTCATCCATGAAGCCCCAAATGTGGAGATCTGGAATTATGTCTTAAATGATATGAACATTTCTTGTCAATGATTCTCGATGTCAAAATTTTTGAAAAATAATTTATCTTTTGTTTTTTGATGTCATTGTGGTGGAAAAATATATAACTTAAATATCTTCAAGTGTTTTGAGTGATGTATTTTCATGTAGAGGTCCTAAAAACTGAAATGTCTACTAGAAGCAAAGAAGTTATCTCTTAACTAAATTAAAATAGTATTTCAAGGTTGATCTAAGTGATCTATGGTGAATTTATATGGATTTAACATCAACATTATTATTATTTTTTTCATGTATATGACTCATGGTTTTCATTCAATACATACCTGAAATGTTCTTAAAAAATTAAAATTTTACTATATAGGGAAGAACATTATTAAGATCTAGATGGGTGATCCAGATCCTAACAGAGAGTAATATGAGGATAAGAACATGTTAATAGAAGATATTTATCATTTTAGATGATTTTATGATTCGAATTTAAATCCATGAGGCCCTACAGGTGGATATATCAAATTTTGCTCAAATGTTGGCAACATTTCTTGCCAATGTTTCTTGATGTTAGACCAGATGTAAAAATTCATATAAACATTAGTTTAGAGGTTGTAGTGATGGGATAATATGTAATCTGAATATCCCAAGGTATTATAATAAATGAATTTTCAATTAGAGGACTCGAAAGTGAAAATGTCTACTAGATATAAAGAAATTATCTCTTACCTACATAAAATAACATTTAAGGACTTATCATTGAATCTTCTACCATATAATTTTATCTTATTTTAGGTCCAAGTGATCTAGAGTATAATGATAGGTATTAAAATGAACATGATGGTTTTTTTGGTTCATGTAGATAACTTATGATATTTATTTGATGCATTTTAGAATTTTTCATAAAAAATTATAATTTTATACATGGACATTATTGACGTTAGAATGGCCACTCTATCTCCTAAATGGGCATAGTATGAGACCAATAATATGTTCCTATAGTTTTTTCAACACCCATAATGTTTTTTATATTAAAAATTTTTATCTATAAGGCCCTAGAGGTAGAGATACCCAATTACAACTCGAATGTTGACAATATTTCTTATCAATGTTTCTTGATTTCACTATAGTTATAATAACATATATTTACATGAATTTAGACGTCATGATAGTGGGAACATATTTAATTTTCATATCCCAAGGTGATTGAAGTGATTAATTTTTAACTGGAGGCAATGAACTTATCTCTTAAGTACATAAAAGTAACATTTCAATGAATTCCCTATCATAAATACGTCTCTTATTTTTTATCTAAGTTATTGAATTTATAAATATATGTATTATACACACATATGATTTTTATTTCAATTATTGTATATGACTTACGTTTTCTTTTATTTGTGTTAAAATTTTGACTTAAAAAATTACAATTTTACCTTATAGGGAAGGACCTTCATGAGGCCAAAAACAAGTATACAATATCTTAATAGGGTGTAATATAAGGCCATTAATATGGTATTATATGTCATCTGTAAAGATCACTATGGTTGATATGGTAAATTTGATCCAAGAAGTCCCAAAGGAGGACATATCCAACTACAGATTGAACTAATGTGGGTTTCAAAATATCAAAAAAATAATGAATATGAATTTTGATTAGTGTTCCACCAAATCATTAAGTGGACAGTTTTACTTATGTTTTTCAATTTTTTATTAGACTAATAACTATGCATAATTCCCAAAATCCAACCCATAACCATCATCATTTAAGATATTTTTTACCACCTAATCATGTTATGGACACATGTACTTCTCACTTTAAAAGTTATTAGAGTAGTAAATACATGCACTTCACAAATCCCACCATCACCCGTCATCATGTCTAATATTCACCTCCACTTAATCACAATGTGGACACTTATACTTATTTATTTAAATTTTATAAAATTTATTATTCATTTAAATGTTATCAAATTACTAAATACACATGCTTCACAAATCCTACCATCACCCATAATAATTTTATAATCTTCAAAAATAAAATATGTATTAATTTAATGATGACATAATATCAATGTTATCAAAATTGGACCATCTAAAAAATTATAGTAAAATCCATAAGGTTAAATCAATTTATATATTTAAGGTGAATTTTTTTATATACATAATATTCATAAAATAAATAAATCTATATAAAATGTGAACATGAACAAACTCTCTCTCTCTCTCTCTCTCTCTCTCTCTCTCTCTCTCTCTCTCTCTCGCTCTCTCTCTCTCTCTCTCTCTCTCTCTCTCTCTCTCTCTCTCTCTCTCTCTCTCTCTCTCTCTCTCTCTACACACACACACACACATCATTGCTTGATGTCTTATAGGTGTACAATGCCAAAATATTTTAGATGTAGACATATAAACATACAACAAAATATCATAGGACATGATCCAAATATTAAAAATGCATAACTCTCTTTTATTCTTTATATAAGTCTCTCTCTTGTATGAATTAATCATAGATGTATGTCTATTACATGAATGAATAATGGTCCTATTTGACTCAAAATTTTCATGTATCTCAACTTATTCATACATCAATATTGTCATAAACATTACATAACAGAAAAATATATCTAAAATATTAAAAAAATATCTTTAAAATGTTAAAAAACTAATTCAAAGATGCACTTATAAAAATATGATCATCAGAGGAAATTTGCATTTATTGCTTAATAGGGTCAATGGTAAGTCATGGATGGTAAATAGGACTATGAAATGGATAAATAAGAGGAGTCAATGTCCTACACATGATAAGGTAAGGGGCATGATTTTGCATGCGTGCGCAGACACGCGCGCACGCACACACACACGTGTACATACACACACACACATACTCTCTCTCTCTCTCTCTCTCTCTCTCTCTCTCTCTCTCTCTCTCTCTCTCTCTCTCTCTCTCTCTCTCTCTCTCTCTCTCTACACACACACACACACACATCATTGGTTGATGTATTATAGGCATACAATCCCAAAATATTTTACATGTAGAGATATAAACATACAACCAAATATCATAGGACATGATCCTACTATTAAAAATGCATAACTCTCTTTTATT
>JARHVA010011426.1:32500-50000 GCA_037957365.1 Torreya grandis | reverse complement strand
TTATCCTCATCTTCCATATGTCCAATGCATATATCACCATATGATCTTCAATTTTGAGGTTAGGTAATAATGCTAAATGAATCCTCCCCATGTCCACCCTCATCAACAATAGTATGAAAAAACTAGATTGTATGTCAAATGAGGGTGTCAGTAAGCACCTTAATCACATGAAAAATGTCAATATCTATAGCATTTTATACTATAGAGGGTATTATATTAACATAATGTGGTTTTTAGATAGGTTCTCTCATAGGAATATTACCTACATAATGTGCACCTGACCTATCCTATGCAAAACCTTTTCCTCTACCCTGAAACTCTGACAAATCAAAATAATTTTGACCTTAATTAAGAATAATCTCACAATAGAGTACTCTAATAAAATATAAGGGCCCGTAATTGTTTTTATAAGGCTGGTGATGAAATAGCATCCATGATTAAGAAGAATCTCACAATAGAGTACTCTAATAAAATATAAGGGCCCTTAATTGTTTTTATAAGGCTGGTGATGAAATAACATCCATGATTAATATAAAAAAATGGTTTGATAAACTTGTGGGTGCACCTATAGATTGCAATCCATTTGTTTGACACATCTAACAATTCATCACTTTTTCCATTATTAAATAGTGACCATATTTGGTCTTTGGTTTTTTTTTATCTTTTACATTCACTATATAATTATTTTTATAGTATCATGCTCTTCACCTATCACTAAAATCATATCACCTATTAATTTGATGGTTTAATAATTCAGCTTCACCTATTAATGTATCTATTATATTTTCTTGATGTGTTCATTGGGGGTTGCATGAAAGGGGATCCTTCATTGCCTTAATTAAATTCTCAATTTTTATTTTGTTCTCTATTACATAGGTTGTCAATTACTAATCTTAACTACCTTGGGGGGATTTAGGAACTATAAGAGGGTTACGAGGTTTTATGGGATAGGAGGGTTAGTAGGACTTTGCTAGCTAAGAAGTTTAGGTTATTCATTTACACTTGTTACATTTCCATCAACACATCAAGGTCTATTTTTAATTATAATAAAATGAACAATTTCAATAATAAAATAATTCAAATTCAATAAAATTCACTAAATTTGTTTATAATTTCACTCAAAATCATTTTTATACCTCTCTCTTGCATTGCATTATCTATTTTGAGGTTAAATGTTATTTTCCTAAAATTTGAGTTGATTTATTTATTTGTCTAGTCATCATTTATGCTGATTAAAAGTGAAAGGCATCATCACTTTTTAAATTATAAAAATAGTAATGCATAAATGTATATAAAAACTAAAACTACATATGTGCTTTAGGATTGGTAATCACCAAGCCTATGAGAAAACATCCCATATACACTTTTATAAGCCACATGCTTAGAAACACTAATATCATGTTAGATGCAAAAGTTTCCAAATCTCGACACCCCCACCCCACCCCCACCACCCCCCCCCCCACCCCGCCACAAACTCCCTATACCTACCCTATATACAAAAACTATATAACAAGGATATGAGATAAGGTTTTATAAATGAAGCATTGCAAGAAAAAGTGTGTTTGTAGTAGCCCCAAGGTTATGACCTTTTAGGTCATGAAAATAAGGTATTTATGTTAATTATATCATTGTATGGGATAAAGAAAGTGACTAGGGATTGGTATAAAAACATTTACCCATACTTGTTTATAAATCATTTTAGAAGTAGAAAAAACAAACAAACACTTAAAACTAAATTGGTTAAGCAAGGTGAAATTTTAGTTGTGCTTATATGTAGATGATTTAATTTATACTATAAATTAAAAAATTTCTATAAGATAATTAAAATAAATAATAATAAAATAATTTGAAATGATATATTTTGTTTTATTGAAATAATTTACTCATATTGAGGATTAAAAACATTAAATTATGGTATTTTCATATGTCAAACGAATTACACAAATGATATTTTTAAGATATTTAAAATGTTGAAAAGAAAACATACGTGAACACCAATAACCATAGGTCTTAATTTTTGATGATTACAATAAAAATATGGATACATCATTACATAAGAGTTTATTTATAATTTTAATTTATTTATTAAAAACAATACCTAACATTATGTATGTATTGATGTCAACATACCCCTATTTTTGAAAAATGAGGACCCTTGTTCATTTTTAATAAATTGGAAAATTAAATTTACCTAGAACCATTATTTAATATCTTGTGTTAATCTATTTTAAGATTGGTTTGTTATCACATAAGCTTTCTTTTACTTTATCTAATATTGCTAACGTTTGTTTCTTGTGTTTTCATGTTATAGGTTTAATGGAGTTCCATTTAATGAATAGTGTTTAGGGTTTTATACTTTAATGCTAATGTAACCATTTTTTATTAAACTTTTCTCTTTTTATGATTAATTTAATCCATGTTTAAATGATGTTAAAAACTTTAGTCTAAATTTTTTTCCCTGATTTCTTTTTAAATGTATTCATATTAATGCAGAATCCTTTTCTTATATTTTAGAAAAAGTTTAAATTTTATCTTAATATATATTCATGTTTATTAATTTGTCTAAAACCTTAGTCTAAATTTTATGCTAAATTATTTATATTCTTGAACCCTTAGTCAATTTCTTTATTTGCAGCAATGAATTAAATAATAAATCACTAAGTGACAAAATCTTGGGAGCTCATATGGGAGGTCAATAGTGTATGAACTATATCCTAAGCCAATTAATCAAAGTTACCATAGATTAAATATTGATAGTATGAATTTAGGCATATAAATCCTTATCAATAGTCCACATGTAAAGTTGGAGTCAATAAGTCAAGATTAAAGATTGATAGTGCACATTTAACAGTATAATGGAGATGTAATGATAATCATGAATTCAATGTGTCGTATGATTCTAAGATAAAATGAAAGAATGACAAGTGTCACAATATTGGATGTAAATGAAATATTTAATGGTGAGAGAAGGTCAACAAGTCAAGGGTATTGAAAAGAAAAGTGAGAGTGACAAGTGTCACAATCTCGATGAGTGATCAAGAAGATCAATGGCCCGTATTCTATCCTTTGTATAAAAAAGGAAGGTAAATTGTCTACGTTCTATCTTGTAATAAATATAAACAATGTAAAACAAGTCAAGGATTCAAATATCCTAGATTATAGAGGATTCTATCACATGGTGTGAAAGTGTTAAGGTGATAGAAACTATTTTTAAGGTACACAGAGGGCTCATGGTGCTTCAAAGTGGCACACTCTTATAAGCCCATATCAAATATCAATGACCATAGTGAAATTCAAGGCCAAAGGAATTATTAAGATATCAATGGTGAAAATTTTATCATGAATTAGAGGTCATAATATTAACATCTATCCAAAATAATAAATGTCAAAATTTTAAAAATAAATGAGCGATATCACATGGTGATGTCACATAAGAAATATACATCATATTAGGAGATCTCATGGACATGAGAAATTGAAAGGTATAAATTCATAATATAAATTCAATATAATTCACTAAAACTCATATTTCAATCTTTCTTACCACTATTAAAGCTCTATGTAAAACTTTCAAAAACCCTAGAATGTATGGATAGCCCTAAATTGTCCCTGAATTCACTATGTTATGTTAAGAGAGATGAATTGTAATTTTTAATAGGAAATTCAATAGTAATTATACAAATGGTAACACATAAACATGTTTTAAATAAAGACATTGGGTTATATTTATAATCATATGTTGAGGGTCGAGTGTTGAAGGACACAAAAATTGGAGTTACCTCATTGAACACAAGGGATAAAAATTACTCTAAATTATTATGGATTATTGAGAACCAAACATCTATAATAAAATAAAATGAGAATATCCTCCCAATAAAGAGACTCTATGATGATATTGTGGCCATTCAGATGATGGGGCTTGACTATGCAATTGCTAAACAATAGGTACTTCATTGTATTGATGTTGTCAATTGAATTATCAAAGAAGCTAACATAGACAAGGGTATTTTAATTAATGAACATAATCTAAGTATAATTTATTACATACAACCAAATACATTTTATTCTTACCAGAATCTTCCCAAGTGCCAAATTGTCTTAAACTCTATTAACTCATGGGCAAAAAATCAGAACATGATGGACACGCTAGCTACATGGCTATAATTTTGTAACTAAGTCATTATGGACCCTGTAAATAACATCCCTATGAGTTAGTTTAGACCTAGATTTATTATGGTCATGACCATGCTAAACAATTTTTATGGGTGTGAAACTATAGCTTATGTAAAACCCATATGGGTTCCCATGGTCCATTTCATTGTTAATTAAGTAATAGTTCCTCCACTAGGAAAAATAATCAGTATTTCCCTAAGCAAGCAAATATATGGGATCAAGAATAAGAAGAGGATTAACTTTTACATGTTATCCTACTTAATGGATGTCATGTGTGCTAACACCAAGATCCCATACTAGAGAGAGTGGTCTATAAATGGTACTTAGATTATTTCATAGTATTATTCAAAATTAAATGTGCATAAGTATAGAGACCACATTCAGTTCATCTATGATTGTGTCTACCCTTCATTAATTAAATCTATAGATGGAATTCCCATTATGAGAGTTATTCTTTTGATTAATAATTCTATTGAAGAAATGGGGGACATATGGTTATACCCTGATTATATAGTTATAAGGATTGAAGGGACTCAACATGCTCCCTTAAAATTACCAATTCATGTACCTAATAAATTATCATAACAAGAGGTTTTATATCAGATCTTCAATGGCATAGATGGATTTTGTAAAACCAAGAGGAAGGGGCTTCTACATAGTTTCCCCATGATAATAGGTAAGACCATTTTCAAATAGTGGGATAATATTGAGCCTACATCAATGCATAGATTACCTTTCAACTTGTAGATGGATGATCTTAGATAATGGGACCTTTATGGAAGGGTAAAATAAAATTTGAAGATGAAAATAATACTAAATCTACCTTGTGATCATAATCTTAGTATGTTTTACCTTATATACACATAGTCATCCTCATATTATGAAGTCACTAGAATATTGAAGGATCACAACATAAGACTTGAGTCTAGATTGAATAGGGAGCATGAGATAGAGGATAGATGGAAATTGGACCCTAGATAGAATAATTTGATTAATTTTGGTTATTTCAAACTCCACATAATAGAGGTACAAATAGAACTAATACCATATGAGAGAAGGCCAAGTGAAATGGCTCGTAGTTCATCAAATCCTAAATTTTCTAAGACAATAGAGCAAGATCTAGCTCAACAAGAGGTTCATATGATATCATTGGATCCCAATGAATCTATTAAAAACGAAATTATAATTTTGTCTATGATGTATGAGTCAAATCTAGAGGATAAGGTCAAGGAAGCCAAACAAGATAAAGGAAAGTCATTAGACTTTATGGCTATTAATTCTCCTAAAATGAAGGTTAAGACTACCAATGTTCTAAAGGGGAAGAAACTAAAGGTATCCATCACTCCTCCATTGAGTGAATTCAACTTTTTTAGTGAGGAAAACATATTATATGGTATACCTATTCCTGAATGGTTTATTTATGAACCAAGATTAGAAAGGCTTCCTACTTTTCATCATATATGGCCTATGGTCAAGCCTACTAACATCCCTCTATATAAAGAGTTGAAACTTGGGATTATTGATTTGTAAAAAGAGACAAGGAGATTGGCTACTCCAAGTTAGGAATTATTCCAAAAACAAGTAGGGTCTTAGTTCCACGTGTGACCCAATCTTTAGTTGGTGTCATATATTATCAAGAGACTAATGGTTTGTAAAGAGTGATCATGAAAATAATCATGCAAGGTGTTGAAGATATTACACATCAAATGGTTTAGCCCTTGACTTATATGACCTGGGAGAAAGGATAGAGACTTGGTGAGGATCTAATATTAGAGGAGGATGTCTTGGATTTGGCACAGTCATAATCACAAATGTTTCAAGCTACTATCAAATGCCTTTAATAGTGAAATAAGAACTTAGAGGAGAAGTATATCCTATCGGTGCCATGGAATGTTGTCAATAAGTTTGAAGTAATCATTTATGATAGATTTAACATTATGTAAGATATAAGTTTTAAGAAAGACATGGTGAGAAAGAAACATCCATGGTTGTGAAATAAGTAAATCAATGCTAGGCTTCAAGTAAAAAGGAAAATAACTTGATTAGGATTTTGACAGAGGACTAGATTCCTAAGTTTAAAATAGTTAGCTTAGTCCATTTAAATATGGTTATGGTAATCTTGATTGAGAAGATCAAAGATTTGAATAAATGGTCCTAGGGCATGGAAGATCTTTCAAAGGATTTAAAATAGTTGGAGAAGTAGATGATCCACATATTAGTGAGATTGATCATGGACCCAACTACCCTCATCCCCATTGGCATGAAAATAGACGAGGATTTCAATCATAGGGCTACTCAATTCATGTAGGAGGTGAAGAATAAAAGCCAAGGCACCACTAGGGTAGATAATAAAAGAGTACTGGACATGATCCTAATTTCAAAGAAGAAAATTACTGATGCTAAAACCATTAGAGTTGCATTATATAGAGCTAAAAAATAAATGAAGGAGTTAGTATGGTAAGAAGAGATGTTGTTCATGGAGCCAGTTATCAACCTTAGACTTATTGATGAACAAAATATCAAATTCATTAAGATCTTAGACCAAGGATAAAAGATTGCAACAACAAGAGATGCTCAAAGTCAAATATGTTCACTTAGAATATTATCTTATAATAAATCATGTAAATCATCCTTAGAAAGTATATCCCATTATGTAAGAGCATGTGCATTTTGTAACACAGATTATTTATAGTCTAGTCCACTTATAATGTGTCATTAGTTCTAGATTGTTGTATAAGGATATATGTCCTTGACACTTATGTAATTATCATTTGATATGACTAACCAGCATACCTAATCAGTCTTCTATGAGAAGTGGGTATTGCCATTATAAATAAGGGGGGGTTTTTAGAGAAATAACTTTATGTAGATTTGAAGAAAGTAATACAAGAAACATAATTCTGTAAAGATTATCTCATATTTATTTATGTTATTATTATCATGGTTGCTTCCTCAATTATTTGGTTTGATGTTTATATTGAAATGGCTTGTATGAATTCTATATGTGTACATGTTAATGTAGAGTTGTCAATTTATGATTATGCTAGATTGATTGGAAGATCTTAGATTTATTTCATTTTCCTTACTTATATTGAATATGTTCTAATGCAATTTTCTTAGGTAAGTAAATATTTTAATTGAATCTAGTTTCTTATTTGCATCATTTCAACTATCTTTAGATATTTTATTGGTATATGATAGGATCTGTGCCTATGTAATTTCATGTCATATGCTGGTTTAGTGCATGTCTTTGATGAAATTCAAGATATTTCATAATATCTAGACTGAAGATAAGAAATATTCATCTTCTCTTCTACCCTACACTTCTTTTTGCTCATTCTTTGATCAGTTCATTGTAGTTTAGTTTTGATTGTAAATATACATGATAGATTAAGCTTTATACTTATGTTTTTATCATTATTCATTACACTTAGTTTAGATTGCTTTCATTCCACAGTTGTTCTCAACAACCATTTTCACTATTATATTGTGAAACAATCATTATCTTCTCCACTACTCCATCACATATCATAAGATGATGACAACTAGAAACTCATGCATAAGATTATAATCAATAGGGGAATTTCATTGGTGCTAAAAGGAGGGAATTAAGCTAAAGCTTTGTGAATTTGATGTATTTTAGTTAGTTATAGTTAATTTCATTCAAATATTAGTGGATACTTTACATATTTGTTTTTTTATTACATAAATTTTGTAAAGGTCATTGATATTCATGGTTTTAGACTATTATTTAGGCTTATTTAGGTAAATATAGATATTTTTTGAAGATTTATGAGTAATTATTCAAAATTTAAGTTAAGCTTTGTGAATTTGACATGTTTTAGGTTAGTGTTAGTAAGTTTATTCAAATATTGATTAATGATTTATAAATTTAGGTTCATTTTAATTGAAAAGTGTAAGGATCACTAATACACAAGTTTGGGAGCACATTTGAGCTTATTCAGTTAAAGATAGTCATCCTCTGCATGAATTTATGTAAAGTTTACATAATGTGCAAATATGATCATTGTTATTTGCAAAGATTTGGTTTACACATCATATTGTGAATAAGATTAAGAGTTTACAAGATGGCACTACCAATAATAAGGAATAGATCAAAATATGAGACAAGATTACTTCTTCTTTCTTTATAAGTCTATAGGAAAGCAAGAGTAGATAAAGGTAAGCATAAGGTTTCCAAATCTCAACTTGTTTTACCTATTCGTGTTTCTCTTGTCTTCAAACATCACCAATGTATGGCTTGGTTATATAGGTCATCCATGAATGTGTTTTGTTAGGTACATGACTTATTTCAAAATCTTGATAAATATTTGCCTTATTTTTAGTTCTACATGTTTTGTGACTTATAAATATTGTATCAAGTCCTTCAAGGCTGCTTTAATATTGTTAAACATTGATCATGAAGATTTTTCATGTATATCATTTATATTTACATTTATAGATGCATCATATGAATGGTTCCTTAACCTTCCTAAAAATTACATTATCAGTTGGAATAATTTTAATAATTATTTCATTCATCAATATGGGATTATTATGAGTTATTGTGTCCTTTATCAGTAATTGACTACTATAAAGAGAGAATCAAATGAAACCATTATAAATTTTTATGATAGATTCTAGAAGATGTTAAGAATAACTATAGATCCCTATAGACCTATTGAATATTTGGATTTATAGATTTATAAGTATTTTTTAGATCTAATGACTTATGTGTTTCTTAAAAGATCTATTAGAATCATAGATATATTACCTGTGGCCTATGTTGAAGCTATGATAATCAATGATTAGATGCAATCTCAGGGTCAATTATCATATGTTATTCCAAATGTTAATCCTAATCTACCTACATTGAATATCATTCCAAATGTTAATCAAAATAGATATTCTTTGAATGAAACACCAATTTTAAACCAATTACCTTTGAGTCATGTTCATCCTGATCAAAAACTAGGATTCTTGAATAACACTACAAGTGGGTCTCATCCACAAGGTCAAAGAGATATGCTTCCAAGAACTAGTGGTAGTACAAAAGTTCATAATTTATATCCACCTAAAAATGAAAATGACTCCACCCTAAAAATGGTTAAATAATTGAACACTGATTTTCTTCAATTTAAAAAACAAGTAGGTAATACTAGGGAAACTTTTAATAGTAATTATTATTTTCAAAGGTTAAATACACCTAAAAAATGTTTCAAAATAATAAAAATGACAATAATAACAATGAGTCATTTAAAAATAATAATGTATCCAAAATACACGTGTGTCATGTTGCTTTAGATAACTATTGTAGGGTTCATAGTACTTCAAAGCATCATGAGATAGATTGTACAAATTTTTGTAATGATTTTAAAGTTTTTCAAGAATAACTAGTTACATTGGATGTGGTGCCTAACAAGGATAATATTTTAAGTACATCTAGGTCTTGAAAGTCATTTGAATCTACTGACATAACTCTCGTGGTGGAGACATTTGATTTTCCATTCAATGATAAGAATGAGCCTAAGGATACTCCAAAAGAGATCCATGATTTTCAAAAGTATCTGAAGAGGACTTATCTATTGGGAGTAGAGAATAGAATCAACCATTTAAATGTTCAACTCTACCAAACAACGTCAATACTCCTCTTGATCCTAAAGCAGCCAACAATTTAGAACCTATAAAAGAATGTACTTTTAGAAACAATGTTGATGTATCTAGTGATTTTACTAGGGGTGGATATAATGTAGTTGAGGACATGGAAAAGATTAAAGATAACATCACTTTACATGAATTATCCTAAATTACTAAACAAAGAGACTTATTCCTAGAATCTTTATCCTAAAAATGTAGTAAATCACAAAAAGATTAAAATAATACTATAGTGATGTATAAGAACAAAGTAGAGGTTCCACCTTTCTTACTAAAAATTAGAGTTTTTGGTAAAAAAATGTATAATTATTTATTATATTCAAGTGCCTCTACAAATTTCACTCCATAAATTATTTATGAGAAGCTTGGTTTAATTCCAATTAAATCTAATAAAGTAGTATCTCAGTTAAACAAATCAAGAGTTAAAGTAATTGGTGAATTGCTGAATGTTCATATGCAACTTATTTCAGAGCCAAGGATACAACAATTCATAGATATTCAAGTTGTGGACATTTCAAATGCTTATGGGATGTTGCTAAATAAGGATCAAACTAAGGCCTTGAATGGATACATGTCAACTAACTACTCTCAAATGTGAATTCCATGGAGGGGATTTCCCAATCAAATTTAAATTAAAAGGGAACCCAAGATGAAACACATGATTACTGATTACAATCTTATTAATGAAAATTTCAACATGATTAATTCTAAGTTAGGAGTTTACACTCTTGACACTCCTTCTGTATGTGACTCTGATTACTCTCATCCTATGCCTAGACTATGGAAACTATAATTTGATGGTGCTAGATGTATATCTGGATGTAGATTAAGAAATGTTCTATTCAATCCCATTGGGAAAAAATCAAATGCTTCTTAGAAAATTTAGTTTCCTTACACTAATAATTTGGAAGATTATGAATAATTAATATTAGGATTACAATTTATTATCAAACATAAGGTTAAATAACTAATAGTTCATGGTGATTCTAAAGTAGTAGTTACTCAAGCTAGAAGTAAATACCAATGCAAATTATCTTATCTTGAGTAATAAAAGTTTATAGTTTTGGAGTTGATTGAGTATTTTGATAATTTTAATATTAGTTAAATTCTTAGAGAAGAGAACTAGTTTACTGATAAGCTAGCCTCACCTGTAGCCAATCTTGTGCCAAATCAAGATTCAAAACTAGAAAGCCTTAACATTTAATTGTTTTCATGTCCCTCAATTCTTGACAATGTGAATCATTTATAAGTATTTACTGATGATCAATAGATCTTAGAATTTATGAACAACTCAAGAGTATTTGAGTCTCATATCATTAATAAGGTCAATAAAAATTCTATTCAAGATGACAAAGTTTATGATAGGATAATTCAATTAAATGACAACAAAATTCCTAATGGCATGATTGCCTTAGAAAGAATCCTTGATAAAGACAAGTTAGTTGAGACTATCAAATTTCCAAAAGTGAGTGGTAAAGATTATAATGTAGTTGATCTAGGAACTCAAGGTCAACCTCAACTACTGAATATTCATACAACTTATATAAACATAGAATCTAAATGAGCTATAACTTAGTAATCATGTAGAAAGATGTTATAGCATAGTCCTATGAATACTTACAAATCTTCAATCCTAGACTCATTACCCACAACATACCATTTAAAGAAGATTGTAAACCATTTAGATAGAAATAAAGACCATTTAATCCTTTCTTAGAACCATTAATTTACAAAGGGGTCAAGGAGATATTAGATGCAAAAATGATTTTTCCCATTAGATATTCTACTTGGGTAGCTAACTTTGTACCAGTTAGGAAGAAAAATGTATAAATTAGATTATGGATAGACTTTATAAATTTAAATAGATATTTTGGGAAGGATAAGTATTCTTTACCATCCCTTGACCAAATCATTCAAATTATTATTGGCTGTGCTATGTTGTCTTTTATATATGGTTTTTCAAGTTATAATCAAGTACTTATAGAAAAAAAAAGTAAGATATAATGAACACTGCATTCACAATAAGGTGGGGCACTTTTGCTTTCAAAATAATGCCTTTTAGACACATCAATTTAGGAGCTAATTTTTTGATAGTTATGGACCATTTTTTTCAAGGTCTCATAAATAAATGCATCAACACACACACACACACACACACACACACACACACACACACACACACACACACACACACACACACACACACACACACACACACACACACACACACACACACACACACACACACACACACACACACACACACACACACACGCGCGCGCGCGCGCGCACACACACACACACATGGGTGATCTGATTGTGTTTTCCAAAAATAGGTAATATCATATTATACATTTGAAATAGGTATTTGAACATTTTATAATGAATGGAATTTCCATTAACACAAAAAATAAAATAATAATAATAATAATAATAATAATAATAATAATATGTAACTAAAGGGAAATGGATAGAAAATGTTATAACCAAAGATGTTATTTATATAGATCCTAATATAGATTATTCCATATCCAAAATATAACCCACTAATAGTAGAAAATATTTAAATTCTTTATTTGGGAAAATCAATTTTGTAGGAAAGTTCATTTTTGGTTTTGTAAAAAATGTGAAACTTCATAATGAAATGTTGAAGAAAGATGTCAAGGTCATATTGAATGAATAAACAAGGAAATATTTTAAGGATATTAAAGAAGTAATAGAACAATCACTTATGCTGATAAGTCCTAATTTAAAAAAAATGGAATTATCTTTTTTTTTTGCTTCTAAACATATGATAGTTATTGTTTTAACTCAAAAACTAGATAAATGTGATCATCTAATTGCATGTATGAGCACTAATTTCAAAATGTTGAGTTAAAATATTTTATAGCTGATAAATATGCATTTATTTTAGTTAAGGTAGTTAAAAACTTTAGACACTGTATTCTTAGGAATAAAGTGATGCAATATTGCCAGATCCTGCTACTAAACTTATGTTTAGTCAATGTGAAATAGGAAAGAGAAGAGTTAAATAGATGTCCATACTCCAAATTTATGATCTTGAGATGAAATATAGTAATTTGGTGAGGTGTTAGGGATTTATTCAATTAATTTCTAAAATTAATCCTAAATTAAGTGTCATGTAGGTGGATAAACAACAATTTTAACCAATGATTATATTGATGCAATTATTCATTTTATGACCAATGGTTTTTTCCTTGTGGGATTGAGTAAAGATTAAATAAGAGATTTGAGGATAAAGGAAACATGTTTATTGATCAAATATAAAGTACCTTAAATAATAATTATGAAGGAATATACTTAAGATGCATTTTGAAAGAAGTAACAAAGATCTTGACTACTTTTCATGAAAAACATAGAAGTAGACACCCCTCTGGGAAAACAATAGCTAATAAGATATGAAGGTGATGTAGGTGCATTTTAGAGGTATTATAAAATAATTTTATTTTTTATAATATTAATATTTTAAAATTGTTTGTGTAAAAGGGTTAAAAAATTAAAATTTAGTCGAGTGTCAGGTTGGCAATAGTTGTTAGAATCTAGAATATTCCAATAGTGAATTATCAAGTTGTTAAGATAGAGTTAAGATAGTGAATAATTTAGGATAATTCATATCTATAACTCTAATTTTGGTAGAATTTATCAATTTATTGAACGGATGGATGAGTTTACTTATGGGGAAATAGAGTAAATAATTATTATAAATTTTAAAATGTATTATTTTTACATGGTTAGGGCGTGGCTTTGAAAATTTTATTGAATTAGAGATATTATTTTAATAATATATTATGGAAGATAATATTTTATGAATTCAAGTGTGGTTATGGAGGAAGCATTTTTAGATTTCTATCGAAGCACCTTTGATCAAAAATCATCAAAGGGAAAAAAGAAAGAAATATAGTTTTGTTTTATATAAAGCAACTTAGGTGATGCCTCAAGGGAATTTATTTAATTCATATATAATATTTTATAACCAATTTTATTTAATATAATAAATAATTTATTTATTATATTCTTGGAGAATTCAAGTTAAGTTATTGATGGTTAATGTACTTGTTTATTGAGATGACATGAGTTAAGAGCTGGATCTAATACTTTGAAATCGGTAGTTTATTTTATTTTATTCTCAATAAAAATAACAATGCCAATTATAGGGATCAACATGTATAAAAATAGGCAATTTAAAGATCTTACAAATAACAAAAATGTTATGGTGTCAATTTATACTAGTGAATCATTGAAGATAGAAAGATGGAAATGGATTGAGGATATTATATTCATTCCAATATGTTTTATGTCATTTAAGACAAATTGCATGGATATTAGTGACTTTCTTTTACCATTTTAAAACATCTCAAAGATGATGTTATACAATTGAAGACTAGATCGATTTGTAAGAAAAATCTATTATTTTTGTTTCTATATTGTCAATGTAGAGAAATTAATTTCCATGAAAATTTCCAAAAAAATATTCAAATGGCTCGATATATTACAGAATGCCTTAGAATTGATTTGATCTAGAATTATTTTTTTTGGTTTTAATTCATATCTACCATATTATAATGTGCAAGTGTGAAAATTGATCCTTTATGGATAAATGTGTAATCAATTGGTAGAATAAACATGAAGGCAATAACCTCACTACATTTTTCTATTATGGAAATTGAATATAAATATTTAGTTTGTAACTCCATCTTAAGTACTACATTAAATTTATTTAGTTTTACAAATAAATGGTTTTAAGTTAATATAACGTAATATTTGATTTTTTAACTATATGAATAAATTATATTAAGTTAAATTTTTATTAGTGATTGAATTAAATAATAATTAAAATTGAGTGCACCAATTTATTTGTATAAGAGCAACATGCTCTATAAAAGAAAAAGATCAAAAAAATTTGATGTAAAATTATAAATATTGTGATGAGAGAAATAGGTAGAGGAAAGAGGCATCCAAGCCAAAATGGACAAGTAGTAGTAATAGAAGAAATAAAAAACCTCACAACTAGGTTGCAAGATCTAGAAATAGATCAAAGGAGAGGCATTGACATGGGTGAAGTTAGTGATAGAGAAAAGGAGCCACCAGAGGAAGAGTTGGTGGTAGATGAAGAAATAGTGGAAGAAAGAATGATTCAAGCCATTATGGGTGTGAGTGTAAAGACCGAGATAGAGGTTCTCATGTATGAAGGAAACCTAAATATGGATGAAATCATTGTCTAGATTAGTACAATAGACAAATACATTAAATATGAAGGAGTTGATGATGATAAAAAGCTCAAGTTTGCTATGACCATATTAAAGAGTCATGGATCCCTGTGGTGGGATGGAGTGCAAGAAGAAAGAAGAAGAAAATAATATCAAAATATTAAGATCTAGGATATGATTGTTGACAAATCAAAAGGTATATTCATGCCCAAAGATTATCAAGTTAATATTTTTAGAAAATTGCAAAATTTAAAACAAAAAGAAAGGTTTATAAAATAATACACTAAGGAATTTTATAGACTAACCATAAGATTAGGGCATGTTGAAGATGATGTATAAAAGGTATCAAGATATACAAATGGGTTGTAATTTGTTATTCAAGATGAGATCAAACTTCTCATTCTTAAGTCAGTGGAAGAGCCATATTAGTATGCCTTAAAATCAGAAGATAATTTAGCAATAATATCACCTTAGCATGTAAGGGTCAAAAGTAGAACTTATAGAGGAAAATGATAGCAAGGAGGAATAATTTAACTAAAAACTCATCAAGGAGAAACCAATATCTCTCAAACTAATAGTAGCTTTTAGAGACAAGAATTTACCCTAATAGGTAGGTATTTCTTCAGAGGTTGAAGAACTTTTAATAGAGGTAGATGGTTTCTTGGTAGATGTTTTAAGTGTATAAAATTTTAACATAGGTACTTTGAGTGTCCTAAAAATCCATCTAAAAGTCAGGGAAATGTTTATCTTAACCAAGTTGAAGATGCAAAAATTATAAGTGTACCTCCTCATGAAGATGCAGTAGAGATAGGAGAAGCATTACTGATGAAGTGGATTTTCTTAAAACCCACAAAAGAAATTAGGGAACCATCTCAATGGAAAAAATTGTTTAGAACCACCTATAAAGTAAAAATTAAATGTTACTAGGTAATTATTGATAGTGGTAGCACTAAAAAGATTTATCCACGGTGATGGTAAGTAAATTAAATTTGAAAAAGGTGAGTTATCCAACTCCTTATAAAGTATATTGGTTACAAAAGGGTCATCAGATTCTGGGTAATGAATAATGCAAAGTAGAATTTAAAATAAGGAGATATAATGATTAATTTATCTATTATGAAATGCCTATGGATGTTTGTCATGTTATCTTAGGCAGGTCTTAGTAATATGATAGGAAAGATATAAATGATTGCAGATAGAATACTTATACATTTAAAAAGAATGGTAAGAGCATATTCTAACACCTCTTAAAGAAGATGATGTATTAGCAAAGGTAAATTAAAATTCAAAGGTGTTATTTATTAATTGAATATAATTCCTTCATCAAGTGAAACACAAAGAGGTAAGTTGTGCCCTTGTTTTCAAGCTAAAAACTATAATCACTACTACTAAGTTGAATGAATTGCATTTAGAAATTCAAGATTTTCTTAGTAATTTTGTGGATATTTTAGTAGTTGATTTAGCAAATGATTTACCTCCTAAAATGAGTATTATCCATCACATAGATTTGATACCAAGGGATAATCTTCCAAATAAAGAAGTTTATAATATGAATCCAAAATAAGATAAGGAAATCAAAAGGGAGGTTGAGGAATTATTAGTTAAAGGAATGGTGAGGGAAATATTAATTATTTGTGTAGCTCCAACTATACTTTCACCATATAAATATGGAAGTTGGTTGATGTGCATAGACTCAAGGGCTATAAACAAAATTACTATCATGTATAGATTTCTTTTACCAAGATCAAAGATAGATATAAAAAGTAGATATCATCATATCAGAATAAGAGAAGGAGGTGAATGGAAAAATACATTCAAAATAAGGGATGGCTTGTATGAAAGGTTGGTAATGCCATTTTGGTTAACAAACACCCCAAGTAATTTTATGAGACTTATGAATGAGATACTTAAGATAGTTATAGGTAAATTTGTTATTTTTTACCTTAATGATATTTTGGTCTTTATTAAATCAAGAGATGAACATCTTGAATATTTAAAATTAGTTTTGAAGAAGATGTAGGAGGAAAGGTTACTAATTAACCTTAACGAGTGTAATTTTTTAAAATAGAAGTAATCTATCTGGGTTTGTTTTTTTCACAAGAAGGGATAAAGATTGAAAAGGAAAAATTAAAAGCTATAGAAGAGTGACCTACACCCAGGAATCCATTTAAGGTGAGAAGTTTTCATGGTGTTGCTAGGTTTTTCAAAATAATTATTAAAAATTTTAGTAGATGCTATTCTCCTATTGTAGAAACTACTAAAGGGAGCAATCAGCCATTTAGATGGACTAAAGCAACTAAAAAGAGTTTTCATATTTTGAAATAAAAATCATACAGTAGCCTATATTAGAATTACCTAATTTTGGTAAGTTATTTCAAGTGGAGTTTGATGCCAATGGAACTACCATAGGAGATACATTAATTCGGGAAGGTAAACCTATAGCA
>JARHVA010011426.1:15000-27500 GCA_037957365.1 Torreya grandis | reverse complement strand
TAGAGTTAAGGCAGGTAGGATTATATTAGTTTCTTTTTCTTGTTCCTAGTTTTGTAAATAGTGTTTGTAAAGATTTGTTTGATTTTTGTTTGTTTGATTTGTGTATTTTCTTTCTTTTAATTATTCTCTAATTTTAATAAGTCTTTTTGAGACAAGTTTTTAAGCTCTAATACATCTCGATGCTCAAAATAACTTCTCAAATCAAGAATACAGGTATGCCTCTTAGACATTGGTTGACCATTGATCTTGGAAATTTTGAGCTTGATAATATGATTAGAATAAATTTGTGTAGATTAATATGTAGGTTAATTGTTCCTTAAAATCTTAAACCTTGTTCTAATCTATGTTTTATTCAAATAAGGATTTAAGATGTTTGAGTGAAAGTTTGAATTTTTAGAAAAAAGTTATGTTAGCACTTAAAAAACACTATTGCCTAGGATGAAGTTTATAACCAATAATGATTATTTGAATATAAAAAAATTGACAAAATTCCTAAAAACTTTGCTAATTCTGGTTCCCAACCTTTGTGGGAAAGCTAGATTTATTTGAAAAAAATGAAAATAAGAGCCTTATTAAAAATCAATTTTTTTTGAGAAAAATTGATTCTGATAACCTCCATCGAGGCTTTGGACACCTAGCTGGTAGTGGATTAAGGCCTAGAGTGGATCCAAAGGTATCTCTATCAGGGTTATAGATGATTGGCTTATAATAGAGCAATGCCAAGTCCTTCCATTTTTATAAAGCATGTTTCATAATTAATATCTAAATATGTTATAAGTTTGTGTTAATGATTAATGTCATGAAATGTGGAAGTTATTATATGAATCCCATGGAAATCTATAAATAAATCAAAGCACACACACAACATGATAGTGTTTTAATGTTTGGATCTAATTTTACATTTGTAATACTTGTTTTAATTATGAATTGATCTTAATAATGACACTTGATCATGTGTAATGATTGTCTGGTTATTATTTTGAACCTAGAGTATCTAAACTCTAACAGTTTGTAATGTTTCTCTTAGAAGTCACCATTTGTTGAAGTCAACATACCCCCATTTCTGAAAAATTAGGACCCTTGGTCAATTTTTTTCTAATTATGTTATAAATTAGACACTCAACCTGATCAAGAACTAGTATTGAATATCCTATGTTGATCTAGTTTAAGATTAGTTTTCTAGCACATAATATTTCTTTGACTTTATCTAATATTATTAATGTTTGATTCTTGTGTTTCCATGTTTTACGTTTAATGGATTTCCATTTGAATGAATAGTGTTTAGGGTTTTATGCTTTAATGCTAATTTAACCCTTTTTATTAACCTTTGTTCTTTTGTCTATTAATTGAATCCATGATTAAATGATGTTAGGAACCTTAGTTTAAATTTTTTAGCCTATGTTCTTTTCAAAAGGATTCATATTTACATGGGATTCATATTTACGTAGCATCCTTTTATTATATTTTAGATATAGTTTAAATCTTATCCTAATATTTAATCATGTTTCTTAATATGTATAAAACCTTGGTCTAAAGTTTATGCTAAGTTTTTCATATTCCTAAACCCTTAGCTTATTTATTTGTTTTCAGGAATGAATTAAATGACAGATCACCAAGTGGAAAAATATCAAGAGCTTAGATGGGAGATCAATAATGTGTGGACAATTTCTTGAGCCAATTAATTAAAATTCATCTATATCAAAGATCAAAGGTACACATTCAAGAATACAAATCCTGGTCAATGGTCTACATGCAAAGCTAAATTCAATAATTCAAGCCCAAAGATGGATGGTGATTGTTTAATAGTAAAATGGAGGTATGATGGTGAGTGTAGAGTTAATGTGTCAAAGTATTATAAGATCAAACTCGAGAATAATAAGTGTCACGATCTCAAATTTAGATCAAAGATTTAATGATGAGGAATGGTGAACAAGTCAAAGGAACTGAGAAAAAATGTGATAATGGCAAGTGTCACAATATTTGTGAGTGATCAAGAAGATCAATGGCACATGTTCCATCTTATGTATAAAGAAGGAAAATCAATGGTTCACATTTGATCATGTAATCAATATCAAAGGCATGAAGCAAGTCAAGGAGTCAAATAGCCTAGATTACACAAGATACTTCCACATGGCACAAAATCATTAAGGCAATAGAAAATATTTAAAAGGTGCATAGAGAACAAATAAATATGCCAAGTGGTAGACTCTTATAAGCCTAGATCAAATATCAATTCCCATGGTGAAATTCAAGGCCATAAGACTTCTTAAGAGATCGACAGTGTGAATTTGATCAAGCTTGAGAAGTCATAAGATTTTGACACATGTCCAAAATGATAAATGGTCATATTATAAAAATAAATTAGTAGTGTGACATGCTGATGCCACATAAGCAAAACAAGTCATATTAAGAGATATTATGGAATCAAGCAACTAAAAAGTATAAATACACAATCCAAATTCAATATAAGTTAGTAAAGTTCATATTTCAAACTTGATTTCTACCATTAAAGCTCTATGTAAACCTTCAAAAAACCCTGGATTATATAGATAGCCCTAGATTATCCTTGAATTCACCATGTTGAGCCATTACATTTAAATTATCAATTACAAAAGGATAATTTAATCAATATTATAGAAATGGAAACTCATACACATGTTTTAAAGTAAGACATTGATATATATTTATCATCATATGTCGAGGGTTGACTTTTCAAGGACATAAAATTTGTAGCTACCTTGTTTAACATAGGGGACAATAATTACTCTAGACTATTCTAGACAATTAAGGACCAATCAGCTATAACCAAAGGAGAAGAGAAGATCCTCTTATCAAAGAGACTCTATGAAACATTATGGCCATTCAGATGATGATACTTTACTATGTAGTTTCTAAAATAGAATTACTTCATTATATTGATGTACTCATTCTAATTTTCAAAGAAGTTAAGATAAATAAGGGTATGTTGAGTAACGAATATAGTATAATGAAAATTAATTAAATATCCCCAATTGTATTTTAGTCTTACTAAAAGCTACCCAATCCAAAGATTGACCTAACCTCCATTAATTGATGGGATAAGATTCACAATATGATGGATACCCTACCTATATGGCTAGTATTTGGTAACCAAGTCATTATGGACCCTACAAAGAGCATCTCTATGAATTAGTTTAGACCTAGAGTTAGGATGGTCATGACCATGTTAAACAAGTTGTATGTGTGTGAAACTACAACATATGTATAACCCATGTAGGTTCCCGTAGTCCATTTCATTACTGATGAAGTAATAGTTTATCCACTAGGTGAAATTATTAGTATTTCCCTAAGTAAATAATTATATACGATCAAGAATAAGAATAGGAAAAAGTTTTACATGATGTCCTACCTATTAGATTCCCTATGTGTTACCACCAAAATCTCAAACTAGAGATAGTGGTCTCTAAATGGTACTCAGACCATTTAATGGTATTATTCAAATTTCATGTCTATAAGTATAAAGACCACATTCAGCTCATTTGTGATTATGTCTAAACTATATTAAGTAAATCTATAGATGGAATTCCCATAATGAGAGTTATTTATTTGATCAAGAAGTATATTAAAGCAATGGGGGACATATGGTTATACCCTAACTATATAGTTATAAGGATTGAATGACATCAACATGATCCCCTCAAATTACCAGTTCATGTACCGAATAAATTATCAAAATAAGAGGTTGTATATTATCTCTTCAATAAAATAGATGGATTATGTAAAATCATGAGGAAGGGACTTCTGTCTAGTTTCCATATAACAATTAGTAAGACGATTTTCAAATAGTGGGATAATATTGAGGATGCATCAAAGCATATATTATGTTTCAACTTTCAGATGGATGACCTTAGACAATGGGACCCTTATGGAAGGGTAAAATAACATTTTAGAGTCAAAATAATTATGAATATACCTTATGAGCATGAGCCTAGTGTATTTGAACTTATATATACCAAAGCATCCTCATATTATGAAGTCAATAGTAGATTGAAGGAGCTCAACATAAGACACGAGTCTAGATTAAATAGGGACCATAAGATGGAAGATAGATGGAAATTAGGCCCTAGATAATATCAATTGACTGATATTGGTTCTTCCAAGCTCTACATAATAGAGGTACAAAAAAAACTAAGACCAGAAGAGAGAAGGCTAGGTGAAATGGCTTCTAGTTCATCAGCTTCTAAATCTTCCAATACAACAGACCAAGATCTACAATAGTAGTAGGTTCATATGATAGCATTAGTTAACAATGGATATATTTAAGATCTACTTAATATGTTATTTGTGATATATGAGTCATATTTAGATCTAGAGGAGAAGGTCAAATAAGTCAAATAGGATAAAGGAATGTCATTAGACTTGATGGTTATTAATCCTCCTAAAGGAAAGATGAGACTATCATTGTCTCAAAGGCTAAGAAACAAGAGGTAGAAATCACTCCTCCTTTAAGTGAATTCAACTTATTTAATGAAAAAAAAATATTACATTGACCACCTATTCATAAATGGTTCATCTATGAACCAATATTAGAAAGGCTTCATAATTTTTATCATCCATGGGATATGGTCAAGGTTTATTAACATCCTGTTGTAGTAAGATTTGAAACCTTGAATTATTGTTTTTCAAGAAGAAGTGGCAAGGATGTTTGATACTCTAAGTTATCCAATAATTTAAAAATAAGTATGGGTCCTAGTTCTACATGTGATCCAATCCTTATTTAGGGTCAAATATGATCCAGACACTAATGGTTTACAAAGAGTGATCGATAAAATAGTCATGCAAGGTGGTGAATAGATTACATATAAAAAGGTGGATCCCTTCACTAATTTGACCTAGGAAAAAGGACAAAGACTTGGTGAGGATATAATATCTAAAGAAGATGTCTTGGAGTTTGCACATTCATAACAAAAAATGTTGTAAGCTATTATCAAAGGCCTTAAGAAACAAAATATTATTAGTACCAAGGGATATTGTAAATAATTTTGAAGTAATAATCTATGACAAATTAATCTTTTTTAAAGCTATAAGGTCTAAGAAAGATGTGGTGATCAAGAAGAATTACATAGTTATGCGACAAGTCAATCAATGATAGGCTTCAATCAATAAGGTAAATGAGTTGATCAAGATTTTGATAAAGGACTAGATTCCTGAGTTTAAAATAATTAGCTTAGCCCATCTAAATATGGCTATGGTAATATTGATTGGGTATATTAAGGAATTGAACAAATGGTTCAAGGGAATGTAAGATCATTCAAATGATCTTAAATAATTGGAGAAGTTAATGATCCACATATTATGGAGCTTGATCAAGGATCTAACAACCCTTAGCCCCATTTTCTTGATAATAAATGAGGGGTTCAATCATAGGGCTACTCAATTCATGTAAGAGGTGAAGAATAAAAGGCAAGGCACCATTGGGGAAAATAAAAAAATAATCTTGGAGTTGATACTATCTACAGAGTAGAAATTTGGTGATGCTAGAAGCATTAAATAGGCCTTAGACAAAGCAAACAAAGATATCAATGATATGGCAGGGAAAGAAGAGATGTTATTCATGGAGCCAATTATCAACATCAAACTAATTGATGAATAACATATCAAAGCCATGAAGATCCTAGAGCAAGGACAAAGGAATGTAATAATAGGAGCTTACCAAAGTCAATTTTTTTGACTTAGAATATTTTCTTGTAAAAAATAATGTAATTCATCTTTTGAAAGAATATTTCATTATATAAAAGCATGTGCAATTTATAATGAACATTGCTTATAAGTCAGTCCACTTGGAACGTGTCATTAGTTCTTGAATGTTGTAAAAGGATAAATGTCCTTGACACTTTTGAAATTGTCATTTGATATGACTAACCAACATACCTCATTAGTATTCTATAATAAGAGGGTATTTTCATTATAAACAAAGGGGGAATTTTTATAGAAAAAATTTTATGTAAATTTTAAGTAATAAAAGCCAGGGAATTTTGCAAAGATTATCTCATATTTGTTTATGTGATTATTGTCATGACTGCTTCCTCAATTATTTATTTTGATGTTTAGATTTAAATGGATTTTATGAATTATAGATGTGTACATGTTAATACAAAGTTGTCAATTTGTGCTTATCTTAGATTGATTGTAAGATCTCATATTCATTTAATTTTCCTTGATTTTCTTGAAGTTGTGCTAATGAAATTATCTTGTGGGTGTAAATATATTAATTGAATCTAGTTTCTTATTTACATTACTTAAAGTATCCTTATATATTTATCTAATATATGATAAGATCTTTGCCTATGTAATTTCATGTCATATGTTGGTCTAGTGCATGTCTTTGATGAAATTCAATCTTTGTCCTAATGTTTGGACTGAAGATCAGAAATATTCACCTTCTTTTTTTCCCTATCATTCCTTTGCTCATTTTTTTATCAGTTCATTGTAGTTTAGCTTTCATTGTAAATATACATGCTAGATTAAGATCTATAATTTAGTTTTTTATCATTATTCATTAGACTTGGTTCATATTAATTTCATCTTTCACAAAGATATTTCATACCATGGTTTCTACCAACAACCATTTGCACTATTATATTATGAAATAGTCATTATCTTGGATTCTACTCCACCACAAATCACAAGATGATCACAACCTAAAAATCATGCATAAGATTCTATGAATATTGAAATGATAAGTGTTTCCTAACACTATGCAAACCTTGTGATTCACTTTCAATCATCAATAATATGAAATTAGTCTAATGTCTACATTGAGATAAACTCCATGGGAAGCATATTGGCAAGCAAGGAAATGAATCTTAAGATATATCAATGGCACCAAAGTTTATATATATTTTTATATTGTATCTAATAATTTTGAGTTATGTATTTATATAAGTAATGATTAAAAAGATAATATTTATGATGAAAAGATTTCATATGCATGTGTTTTCCATATTGGATCAGAATATATCTCATGGGATTCCAAGAAACAATCCATTATATCTCTCTCCATAGTAGAATTTGATTATGTATCAAAATGTTTAGCATCTTGACAATCTATTTAGGTTAGAAATTACACACACACACACATTTGAATAAGAATAAAATAAGTAAAAATAACATTTTACATTAATTTGACTATTATAGTTCTATAAAATAATAAAGTTTTATGTTTAAGTAAAAAAGCACATAGACATAAGATATAAATTTATAACATAATTGGTTAAGAGTGGAGAAATAAGCTTGTAATATTTATTTCTAAAAGGAAATTTTTCATCGACCAAAAGGAAATTTGGGCATCATTGATCAATCTAAAATCAGTCTTAAGAAAGAATGTTGAAATTAATAAGCTTTATTTACTTCCAAGCTACTCATTCATTTCAAACATGGCCATAAAACCATCACGTCTACTCTAATATACCATATTTTGATGACTATCTAAAAATTCACACTCACACACACACACACAAAGAGAGAGAGAGAGGAGAGAGAGAGAGAGAGAGAGAGAGAGAGAGAGGAGAGAGAGAGAGAGAGAGAGAGAGAGAGAGAGAGAGAGAGAGAGAGAGAGAGGAGAGAGAGAGAGAGAGAGAGATTCATATTTACGTAAATACATGTACACATACATATAAAAAGATACATATACATACATAAATAAATGTTTTATAATGATGTGATGTGTAGAAATTTGTATAACTTAATTTATCTATATAGACTAGAGAATATGTGTTTTTGATAGAAGTAAGTTAAAAGTAGAGAAAATTAAATGAGCATAGAGATAGAAGAGATGTAAGAAAAAATGGAAAATATTTGTAGTTGAAAAAACATGTAATATGTAATATTAAGTAATGATTACAATAGCATTTTGTTTGAATAAATACAACAGTGTTTTGACTAGAAGACTATAACATTTACATCTTTTCAGCACAAAATTCTCATCCAATATAATGTTTAGACCATGCATTACACTAAATTAAAAATTCCTATCCCATGGTTTGTCATGGTTAAAAATCCAATCCCTTAGTTTTTTCATCAATTATATTATATCTTTATTTATAATTAAGAAATTAATAATAAGTATCAAATGCCAATGAAATAGTAAACAATTAAGTGAAACATTACTCATGTACTCATATAATAAACATATATGTGCCATATGTACATAAACCAAATATCCTTAATATATTTACAAGGATAATTATTCCATGTTTTAAAATTGAACATGAAACTGAAATTTTCCCTAATATTCATTAACATTTTTCTTCAACACATCTTTCCTATATTATTAAAGTTTCCCTTCAAACATAGTGCCAAATACCTATGTTATAATTTAATTACATGATAACATTGGATGTGAACCAAAAAAAACATGTTTATATATGAACTCACAAAAAATACTAGGAGAAATTACACATTTATTGAAATATTTTGTTGGTAGCACTCTAAGACTATTCAAATTTATTCTTGTAATATCAAAAGTCTTTTTAATTGAGTAGTGTGTCTAATCTAATACATAGAGTAAAATATTATTAGTTGAAACTACACCATATTTATTTATATCATTATTTATTACATCTATTAAGTATATAACTTCCTCACTTGTTGATCCTTGAATAACACCACCACCACATGTTATAAAACATCATATAAACGCACTCACACATGTTGATAACGTTTCTAAGCTAATCGCAAACAATTGTTTCAATCTTAGTGGCATCATGAGATGGTATCCATGTAATATTGATTATAGAAAACACATTTTTCATCATCTCTACCATAAATGACCTAATGTTCATTGCTTAGATAAAATATGTATACAAATTTAGGCATTGTTAGAATTCCCTTCAGATTAATGCAAATGATTAGCTTGTGATAAATTTTAGAATCACAGTAATATATATTTTCATATTCTATATTATTTTATAGGCTTTATCGAAACCTAGGTAATGAAATTAAAATATAAACAATTTTTTATTGAATGATCCTAACATAATTCTTTGTTAGACTTTAAGATTTAATCACTTTTCATGTTATCAATTGAAATAAATATCGAACATAAACATCATACAAGAAAAATTGGGTTTAAAAACATTTGAAGAAAAATTTAAACTAGAGTTTGAGATCAAAAAAATAAAGTATAAAGGAAAGTCTAGGGTATTATGTCTAATACCATGCAATTAAACTAACCCTAGTAAAATCAAGTAAATTCATATTTATTCTATTATTGATTGATATGTAACCCTATAATTTTTTTATTAAATTAGGAGTTTACTAGAATGTAATGTAGCTAAAGGATTAAAACTAAATAATGATACAACTATACATTTATTATAGCTACATTGGTTTACATGTGTAAAACAATAATATTAGCCTAATTAATTACTTAAAAAATAAGTGGGGGTGATAATAGAGTTTTATAGGCATATATAAAATATAAAAGTATCTAGGGATAGACATCAAGATTAAAACCCATAAATGTGTGTTCAATAGTGTTATTTATCACATCAAAAACATTGTTAATGAATACAAAGAAGGTTTCCAAAATCACTGTATTCTCTCCTAAGAAAGGAAGCCATGGTTATGGATAGTGACATACATGCAAAAAATTATTTAATGGTTTTGCTCACTTGGTTTGGTTTTCTAAGAATATCACTTAGTTTTAGATGGTGCAATACCAATGACCTAAAAAAATGTTACTTATCTTTACTGTAGATAAATAATAATATATTAAGTTTAATAACTATTAGTGTTATGGGGCATGCATTGGAATTTAGTTAGATTTTGAAGTACTGACTACTTATTAGACCACTTGAAGACTAAAATAATTGAATATGAAATTTTTTATAATTGATAACAATTACAACATTATACAAAGCCCTTGTATTCTATTTCATTACTCCTCATTATGATTCCATGGTATCCCTAATCTATGTTTTGCTTCCACAATGAGTAATGGCTTAATGATTTATTAATCTCTTTAAAATACTTTTGATTTCTTAAATATTTATCTATGAAAAAATTATTGTGTTTATTAACAAATGAACTATAACACATATGTATTTATAGGAAAATATAATTCAAATTAGGACTCTAGTGCCATCTAAATTTACATCTAACAGTAAAAAAAAGGCAAAAATGGAAACAAGAAATATATGTGTATATTAGGTAGAAGGGACTATATAATGGACATATGAGCATGAATGGAAACTCTAACAAACTAGGATTGTTAATTAGGTTTGTAATATAAGACCTATTACAAAATAAATGAATAGGAGAGGGAAAGGGATAATTGACAAGGTGGAGAGAATATAGATACATAATCATAAATAAATGAATATGCCAATAACACATAATTTACACAAATAATGAATACATACAAGCAATATAAAATCATGAAATTTAACAATTAAAAAAATTAAAAGGAAATTTTTAATATATCTTTACACCCAATAATGCCTTTATTAATAGATGCATTGCATTTTAATACATGATTTAGGCCTTACATTTTTTTAATAATTAATTTAGTGAATTATGTTATAAATGTAAAATTTCAATACTAATTAATTATTAAGGACTAAAAATTTGGGGAATGTGATATTTTGGAATGAAAATAAGAAATTACTACTTTTAAATATTTAGTATTCAAAAAAAGAGAATTGTCAAATTTAGGTAGATTTGAATTTTTATTTCTCGCATATTTTTTGGGGAGAAGTGTTATTCAGTGTATATCAATAACTAGAATGTATTTTAGTTCCTTTTATATTCATTATAAAAAATTTATTATTATTGTAGTGTAAACAAATCCCTTATCTTATAAAGAGTATCACAAAAACAATAAAATACATAAGAAAGCATATTTGTTTATATATTACTAGGGCAAGGACAAAAAGGCTGGCATGAAAAATAGTAAATGAAAACAGATACCTAATGAAAAAAACATAAAACTAATGAAGTGTCAAAAAACTTACTAGCAGGACACATTATCTAATTTGAGGATCGTGTCCAAAAAAATTGCAATACTCCAATGTTTAACTTGAAACATCCTTGTCCTTAATATCATCCAAAATAATGACTTCATCACTATGAAAAACCACAAAAAAATAAACACCTACTATTTTCTTTCTTGGAACCCTTGGGTTTGAGTTTTATGCACCCCACCAAATAAAAGCTTGATTGTTATCCATGTGGCTCTACATGGCCGACGTGGTTGCCTGATGAGGTGGCCTTGATAGTCAAGAAGGATCAGAATCTGACCCATTACATACTAATTTATCCAAAAATTTCACTAAATCCACCTATCATTTATTATGGTGAGTTTTCTTCTAGAGAAAATATACTATAATTGGTCTTTTAAACTATGCCAAATGAGGCATTATAGAAAATTGACCTCCAGTTTAATCATTGTCACAATCCTTTTATTTAATTTCATCCACAAATCCTACCAATACCATAAAACACATATCTAAATCCATATATGCTAAACCTAAAATCAACCTGACACCATCATAATCAGAGAAGGGAAGTTTGGGTAAATGACTCAACTCAACAATACCTATTTCATCTACAACACCAAGATGATGCTCTAGTTTTATAAAAAAACCTCCACCAATTCAGAATCCACATCTAAATCTACCTTTAGCACCATGATATTTGAAATAAACATTGTAGTAATTATAAAGTTAACCCTACTATGGATGTAATGATCCACTTAATCTACACTCAAGACAACCAAAATTTCTTGGAAGATATCTTTTAAGGGAACCCAAAAAATTGTTTATGCCTATCCCAATATATTCCCCCCTTAAATCCATTTCTTCAACTGAGATGATTCCATAAACAATTAAAATTTCAAGTGCTAGATCAACCCATCTCTCCATGCTAAGTACTAGGCATCCATGCCATCCAAAACATAACCAAATATATAATGTATATCAACCATCGATCGTATTTAAATAACTCCACATCCTTGCCATAAATGTACTTACCTACTATAATTAATCATAGAGTAAGTCAATCATGCCAAGAGAGTGCCATGAAAGAGTCCAATGAGGTGGTGTGGGTAGAAAGTATGGAAGTAAACCTCCAAAAATAATAATCGACCAAGTTGGTTTTTATAAAATATTAAAAAATATTTTGTTTTATTTTTTTTTAATTTTTTAACTCTTTTTAAAAAAACCAATATTAATGGAGGTGAAATTTGGAAAGTCTTCCCAAGTAGGTCAAAGGTTATCAATCTAAATTTGTTCAAGTTGGTCAATACCAAAGCTAGCAAAGAAATCTATAATTAAATTATCCTCTCTAAAATAGTGCTTGTAATGCAAAGATGAAAAATTATCTAATTTATCCCATACATTGGATAAAATATTATCTAATTTCTATGAAGTGTCTAACATTTTCTTAATGGCATAAATTAATATCTAGGATTCAACATCAATAATGAGATTGTCAATATTATAATTAATTTTAGGATCAAT
>JARHVA010011426.1:0-7500 GCA_037957365.1 Torreya grandis | reverse complement strand
TGCTTACATTTGTACCTTGTTTTTTGTCCCTACTTGTCTAATTTCTCATGTTTTGCTCTTAAAATTCTACCTCTTCCATAAAAATGAATCAGAGCCTATTTTTACAATAGCAACCAAGAATGTACTTTAAAATGTCTATGGGGACATAAATCTTGATTTGAGATAAAAATAGATGTTGAAAAGTATTTTTTTTGTTTTTAACTCAAGGAATGAATACAAATTCTTATAATCCATACACGTTCCTTGAAATAGAGGCATATACTATGAAAAAGGCACAAATACACATAGTTAATGCATAAAATCCCCTATAATACTATAATATGATGCAATAAGACTCAATAAGACTATAATATGATGCATAAATTCCTAATATGATCCAATAAGAATATTAGATGATTTAATAGGTCCATCATATAACTAATTACGGCTCAATATGGTGCAATAAGACTATCATATCATGTAATAAGACTATCATACGATGAAATAAATATCCAATATGATGAAATAAGTCTATCATATGATGTAATAATTCTTGATATGATGCATAAATCTTAAATATGATACATATATATCTAATACATGATGCAATAAGACACTTTATAAGACTATGAAGCAATAAAGTATAATACGATGCAATAAGGCTCAATATATAAGATAAAATGAGCTAATTTTTCCCAAAATCCCATCATAGGTCCTTATAAAACTAGGTGATTAAGGGGTTCACAAATTGACACTAATCACATTCATGAATTTGTGCATTTCTGATAAAATCAGGGAACTTAGGGGTTGTGCTTGTTATTAAATTAGAATTTAGGGTTAGGGGTTTAGTTCAATAGGTTTGTACATGTGTATGTGTCATGAAATTATGGATTCGGGGAATTTTACATGTTTAAGTGATAAAATTAGGGTTTACAATGAACATGTCATGAAATGTGACCTAACATAGCCCCTTTAATCCCATAATAGACTCCAATTTAGGTTCAATGTGTTTAAATTAGCCACATTTTCATTCATATTTGCATTTCTAATTAAATTAGGGTCTATTAAGCTATAAATTTTACATATAGATTATACAATTGATTGGGCCATAAATTTAGTTTAGGGGCTCAATTTTACCCAATAACATTCCTAAATAAACTAATCGACTAATTAGTTCAATTAATGATAGATAGAATTGTACTTGATTTTGTCCCTAATCATATATCATGATCTTATAGTTATGTCAAGAAGGGGTTCGAATTAGCCTCCCATGCTTCCTCTATTAAATTACCCCTACAATTAAACCTTGTTTTTTCATGTTTATACCTCATACACCCAAAAATGTTAAATCTATTAGAGATGCATCATGTCCTTGAAATTTTAGAGTTGACAATGCCCTAGGAGGCCAAATCTAATTACATATCACCATGTGTACCTCATACATGCTCAGAAGTGTCATCTTATTGGAGGTGTCAGGTCCTAGAAATGTTAAAGAGATATCAAATCCTTGTGAGGTTAGATCTAATTAGATACCCCATCATATGTGTATCTTATACACACATATACTTGTGTTACATATCTAATTCTCACTTGTTTTAGAAGGATCAGATTTGTTAGAGCCTCAAGATACCTGATCTAATCAAATATTTACACATGTGTAGGTTTAGTACACCTAGTTATGTGTTAGAGTAGTAATATATGCACATATTTGATACCTAGACATGTCCCATCATCTCAAACCAATCCAACTAAGGCCTGTTAATAAATTTAACATACAAATATATAAGCCAATAATGTTTAAAAATTTAAATTGATCCAATTAACTCATGTCTAGTAAATAATTCACATGATGCAAGCCTCTAAATTGCCATTATTATCCAGATAATATAATGTAGTGATCTTTAAGGTCCTACCCAAATTGAGAAAGCACAAAATGTTATAAATTTTTATATGTATGTATTTAAATTATTTATATCCCTCTACCTTGAATTAGCTCTAGATCCCAAAGTATATTCAAAGTAAGTCTTACACATAGGAGAGAACACAAATCAACACAAGACTCTTCAACCTCAAATGTGAAGCTAGAGAAATAATCCCAAGATGTTATAATTTTTGGTAGTCCAAATCATAAGATTTAAGATCATTAAAATGAAATATGAATAAGATGATTGAAGATATATGTACAAAATACATAATCTTGAAACCTTTGGTGAGGGGGTACACATTGGTATTCAATTTTGATCAATCGTCTATCTAAGGTGAGTAGTTAATCATCCACATGAAAAATTATTGGATCCCTCTACTAAGAATCATACTCGAGGGGAAGCATGTCTTAGATTTAGGGGACATTATCACCTTTAATATATCTTGAATAAGCTCAATAGAGTTTGAGCCAAGGTAACTTATACATATGTTATACTTGATGAATGTTAGGTCTATGCAACCCTATATTTCTAAAGCATGTCCATCAATTAATGCTCTACACTACCCTATATTTAGTTATTTTATAAGCTATACATTAGTCACTAAATGCACATCTTAAAACCACATCATCATTAATGGATACATGTGACCATTTCAATTTTATTGAGCTCAAAACCACATCTTATACAAAACAAAATGCATACCTAACTTGAATAAAATAATTAATAGAAACATGTACATACCTTGTACCCATCATTGTACTTTCCTATCTTATCATCCCAAATACATATAAAGGTATAGAACTCTATAGTATTGATAAGCACCAAGTGTTGTCTAGATTATTTTTGAGATTGGAATTGTTACATCCATGGTGTGGATATGACTAGTCCCATGTCAAAAAAACACTCTTGAGATGAGGTGGGAATGGATGGAGTGGTTTATGGTTGTCTCTTGTGTGATGGATGGGTAGATGAAAGAGGTGCATAGAATGGAGGATTAAAAATATTTTCACAAGAGATATTAATTTTAGATAAAATTTGAATAATGAATTTTAATACATTTAGGGAATATTGAATAATTATAACAATATAATCCTCTTGTTATAAATGGACCTATTGAATTAGATGCACTAAGTGACCATGGGGGAAATATAAGAAACTTTATTCAACAAATTTTAGGAATATTTTTGCGATAATCCAAGACATGATTCATAGGTATTGGGCTACATTAGATAACATTCTTTAAATAGATATCCATGAGATACATTGTTCCACCAATGGCTTAATTCTTATTTTTACATGAACAAGATTATATATACTACATAGTCCAATTCAACCAATTTTCCACTTAAACAAATTAGTTCAAAATTTATAAATAAAGGGGTCTGGTCGAAGATATCAAAGAAACAATAAAAGGGTAAGATAGGGTTTTAGGGAAGTAGAATAATATCAATAATAAAGGAAAGTAGGATTTAAGGTAAGTAACATAGTAAGGTATATCCTTGCCCTACTAGGGGAAAGGTCCCAATAGTTGTGCATATAACAATTGTTGAACATGTGTTCTGTTAACCTATGGTCTATTTATTAAATGTATTAGTGTATATAAATATTAAAGTGTACCAAAAGTTGATCTAATACTTATTAAACATTTATTATATAAAATTAAAAGTAACTAATCACATCTTGACAAGTACGAGTCAAGTATTGATACTGTTATGCACAATGATTGGTATTATAAAGGTTAAGGTTTTATCATAGGTTTAAAAAATGAATTTTATGACCTCTCATAATAAAATCAATTATATTGTAAAATGTATAATGTGTTAGACCTTGAAACCTTAGTTATGAGTAGTTAAGATGACATATTTCAATGGGTAAAGTTTTTGAAGTTTAATGTGATGTTATGGCAACTTAATTCACTATCAAAAGCTAGGATGCATGGCTAATCAGACCTTTCCTCTATAAGACACACAAAATTTATTTATTTTGTGTTATTTAAAAATAAAATGTTTGCATTATATAATTTTATGAAGTAATTGAATTTGAATTAAAAATGAGCCTTTAAGCTTGGAAATGGCTTGGATTTCGGAGCCAGAGGCTTGTGACTATGCATCTACAATTGAGATTGAGAGTTTTGACAAAAAATAACAAATTTCAACTTCAATCACCAAATATGCTATGGATTTCAACATCAAAATTCAAAAAATTATTACCATCATGATGAGCATGCTATCTTATTTTCAAATATATGATTTTTATAATTTTTAGGCTATTTTAAGGGTTCAAACTATATTTATTTCTAACTACACCATTTTGATCCACTACATACCATATACATACATACCTATTAATTTTTATGTAATATTTATTTCATTTATCAAAATTTAAAACAAATTATATGGTAACAAACTATGCCTAATTCTACACATTTTTTTTTTTAATTTTTTTTCTGGTGGTTATGAGAGCCACATGATTGGCTATCCATTTTTTATCAATTTTTAGGATCTACTTAATAGGAAAATTAATTAAAAAAAAATTAGTGAAAAATTATGAAAAAATTTACTTACACATTAAAATATCCTATCTAAATATTCACCAAAGGGTTTCAAACAATATGTAATGATGATCAAAAAATAGTGGGCCAAATCACCATATATCTACTATTTTTTCTTGAAAAACTAGGAAGTCTTTTTCAAATTTTAGATGTTTGACCTATTTATGCTTAACTATTTTTTTCTAAATGTTTTTTGGAAACTAGACTCAAAATGATGCAATTCATGTTTTTATCCCATCTTCAATTTTTGATGTAGCCATCTCAAATTATCCATAGAAGTTAACATTTCTAAAATTTAGAAAAAATCATGTCCATGGGTAGGCTCGTTTTTGTCCCTCAAATGTGTGCGCTTAACCTAATGTGTAATTATTCCTAACATTTGTATTATATTTTTGTAAATGTATGCTCAAGGAAATAAAAGCTATGAAAGATCCCTAAAATGTAAATCCATATATAATCTGTCCACTAAGTTGAAGATATTATTATTAGGAGTAATATTTTTTTTTAATTTTAAGTTTAGATTTTTTCTTCATTTACTTTTTAGAACCCTAAAACAATAATTTTAGGAAAGAGGTTACTTGGGTTGGAGGTTTATTAAATAAAGGCCCTAGACCCATAAAATTTATGAGGGGAGGGAGGAAACTAAGCCACGAAAGATTGATAAGTAGGTTTTGTGGGAGGAGTCTCTAGAGAGAGGACCATTGAAGGATGATCTAGAAGGCCTAAAGCTTAAATGAAACAAACAAGCTAAAGAGCTAGGGATGATTAGTGCAAAGATAAAAATTTTTGTGCAAAATACCCTAGCTAAAGATAGATGTTGTGTAAGGGGATGATTTTTCTGGAATAATCCTATTTTTATGCTTGATTTGGAACTTGAAGATGCACTATTGTAAGAGCTTGATTTATAAAAATAATAGGGAGAGGCCCATACATATTGTATGAGTGTCAATTGAAAAATAAATAAGCTAAATATGTATGATAACATATAGGAATCAAATAAAAAATAAAAGGATGAAATCATGAACCAAGGAAACATCTCAAGGAGGAAAGCATTGAGGGTAATAGCAAGAGGACTAAATTCCGCATAAAAAATGAATAAGGAAAGAAGGAGCATGTTCTTGGATGCACCAAGATCAAGAAGATAAATAATATTATTAAATAAATTGAATATGTTTTTCCATTTTAGTTGTTCGCTAGTGTCTCTTTGTATATTTTTTGTTGTTTCTAGTTATATGCTTTCACTAAATCATGTTGGATATGTGTTTATTTATAGGCGCTTATTTTCAAGAATTTATTTCATGTTATCTCACATTTTATGAGCTTTTTTCCTTTGTATGATCATAATATAAATGTTATTGTATCATTTAAACCCCATTTGTCTACCTTAATCCAAAACAAATCATTAAAAAATGTTTAAATACATGCTAGATGGTTGTACATATTTTTATTTTACAAACAATTAGTGTGGGGCATCAAAATATTTCATAAGATATAATATAAGTTGAGACATTCACAAACAAATATCAAACATAGAAAAATAATATGATGTGGTATTAAATTAGTATTCTAGTGTTAGTGTGGCACTGAATATGGTCTTCTAGAAGTCATAAAATTTAAACATTACACATTTCATAATTTAATAACCTAGTCTAGTGTGCACTTACAAGTTTGGCATGGTTTTGCATGTGCTGGAATGTGTCATTTTATATCTAAAAATAATCCCACAACATTGAAAAATGATCATATGCATAAATAAAACCAATAAGAAGCATTAGACATTGAATAAGGGCATTAAAAATTTCTTTTGAATGAGAGACACTGCAGGAAGACCCTATGTTTGAGCACTAGCTAAATTTGTTTTTATTATTTCTTCACTATTACATGATTAGTTTGTTTCATATATACAATTTTTAAATCTATTGGTAGAATGAAATGATATTTCTAATTTAAATTCATTTAATATTGTATTTTATTTCTTAACATAATAATAAGCAGCCTTATATATCAATATTATGAGTATATGTTTCAACTATTGACATGTAAGAATATAGGTAATAAGATCAAGTCTAGTTGTGTGTGTGTGTGTGTGTGTGTGTGTGTGTGTGTGTGTGTGTGTGTGTGTGTGTGTGTGTGTGTGTGTGTGTGTGTGTGTGTGTGTGTGTGTGTGTGTGTTTGTGTGTGTGTGTGTGTGTGTGTGTGTATGCGTGCGTGTGTGTGTGTGTGCGTGTGTGTGTGTGTGTGTGTGTGTGTGTGTGTGTGTGTGTGTGTGTGTGTGTGTGTGTGTGTGTGTGTGTGTGTGTGTGTGTGTGTGTGTGTGTGTGTGTGTGTGTGTGTGTGTGTGTGTGTGTGTGTGTGTGTGTGCGCGCGCGTGCGCGCTGCCGCGTGTGTGTGTGTGTGCGCACGTGCGTGTGTGTGTGGGTGCACACACGTGCGTATGTGCACATGTGCATGTGCACACACATGTGCATGTGTGTATTTTAATTTCAATGAACAATCATGTAAGTGTGGTTTATACTACGTATTTAATCCTATATTTTAAGTAGTTGTAGAGAGGAGTTGATCAATACATTTTATTAAACACTTTAAGTATGATAGATGTCAAGGGATCCAATACCACTAAGTATAAAATGATATTTTTTTAATTTTAGTGAATTTGGCATATAAATATGGAAAATTATTTTTATTTGTTATTATTTCATAACATAAACATGTAGCAGATTAATTTATAGTTTCTTGTCCATTATAAATCCATGCTTTTCTTGATTATTAGTCTCCACTTACAATTTTTGTTTATAAAAAATGTAATAAAAGGTTTTTAAATAAAGATTTTCAAATTTATAAAGTGTAAATTTTATAGTGGAAATATGAATCCTTCTTTATATTCAGGTTTCAAAATAATATGTTCATGCTTAAACACCATAAATGGAACAATTTTTCTCATTTTTGATGGTAACAAATACAAAATTAAATTTTGGTTTTTATAGGTCATTTGGGATTAAATAGGATGACAAAGCCACCAAATCACCCATCTTAAGTTATCTTCTA
>JARHVA010011425.1:7500-45000 GCA_037957365.1 Torreya grandis | reverse complement strand
TATCAAAGACTATTCAACCAGGGTTATAGCATATAATATTTTAAACTCAAAAATCTTATTTGATTATTAAAATTGAGACTTGATCACTTTAAATTGGACATAGTTCCAACTACTTCTCCACATGCATCCAAAAAGTGGCATGTACATCCCTATGGAAAATACAAAGTTTGTATACACACTCAGGTTTTCATTTACTTTACTTTTGTAATAGTTTGAATGAATAGAATGAAATGGGAAGATGTAGAAACTAAAATTTTACCAATAACTACCTCATAATGATTTTACTTTACATAAGCATCTTAGTTGGCCAATTTTCCATTATGATAACATGCAATCTCTAAGATATACATTAAATTATTGTAATTTCTAAGAACATAGTCCATACTTCACTATTGTATCCCTATTCAGCCCTATTTAGTAGATAATTTATTATCACTCATATTTAATTTACCTTAAACCTTTCAGTTTAAGTGTGCAGTAAGAACACAATGATGTATTCTCTACCTTCTATTACTGTGGATGTGTATCCCATGCTCTAACATTTATATTTTTAAAATGGCTTGCTTCCTATCAGATTCCCATATAGGTCAATAGGTTGATTATCATAAATTTATAAAATGACATCCTTAGTCACACTTGAAAGGATATAGATAACATTTACAAGTCATCCTTATTTTTCATTGTAGAAGAACTTTTTTTGAGCAAATATATCTATTACAATGCTACTGCAATTGACAGTCCTCAATCAAGTCTAACATTGTTTAGTTTAGGTTTATGGCATCATTTTTCAAGCATTATAATAATATTTGATATTTTCATTCATATTATATTCCATAAATTTAGAATTACATTAGCTTAAACCCTTTAGTCTATGTACGTAACACTTAGATAACAAGAAGTTTTCTAAAGAGAGATTAGTCATTCCCTCTTTACCATTTTTCCCATTTTTTATTTTATCCCCTTTTGTGTGAGTATGTAGGATTACATTTTTTATTTTAAAATAATTTATCCCATCAATTTTAGTTTCATATATAAATAAGTCACATACAAACATAGGTAAAAACTAGTATTTGCATATTCAATGCATAGTTTGACAAGACAAAAATGCAGTAATAAGTAAAAACACATAATTTTCATGTTTATCTATTATGGAATTCTCTTAACAAAAAAAAGTAATTTTCTTAATTCATCCATGTTTTTAGGTATCATGGTATAGATAAATCTTATGTAAAATTAATACGGTATGAAATAACTTAGTTGGAAGGATAATTCACTAATCCTAACCTTAGTTTCTAGTTTTAGTAATTTAAAAATTGTATATATTTCCATATTTTATTATATTATGTCTTATATAAAATCCTATGCTATACTTTAATAGTTAACAATTCCAAGCAGAGTTGATTATAATTCATCATTAATTCTATTATAAATAGTGAATAAGTTAATTTTTCATTGATGTTGATAAACAAATACATTATAAATTAATCTGCCAAATTTTTTAATTATCAAACTCATTAGAGTATATTAATATATAACCTCCTTAAATCAAATTCTTCAATGTTTCATTGAAATAACTTGGCCAATAATATATCAATGGATACATAATCCAAGTAGGTTTCATGGATTGATTGAAGTTGTTTTTATATGTCACCTTTACCATTAATGTACAGTTAGGAGGTATAAAAATCACATGTAAGGGATAACACACAATATCATAGGTTAATATTTTATGAAATAAAACATGTAAAATCAATGAATGAATATCTCTAAAATCATCATTCTCTAACTGCAACCTCTTAGCCTATACAGTCAAAATAATATTCTTGAGGGAGCTTGTAGTAGGTAAGGTTGATGATAAGATATACATAGTCATCATATGGTGAGCATAGATTATATTTCTATAAATAGTTATGCTAATCTGAGGTAAATATCTTCTTGCACCTAGATATTGTATGGGATTCATAGATGTAATTGAAGGTATATATGTATGAATAATATAAATAGTAATAGTTTTAACACATATAAAATGTTGAGTTATAGAATTGAAGGAATCATATTGTTCCTTACATGCAGTAGCATAAACATAAACAAATTGTACATATCAATACATATAGTAATGCATCATGCATTTGTGGGTTTTAGGAAATGAATTTATTTAATTGCCTTTTATGAGTGTCAAAAAGAATACATATGCACGCCCTTGATTAGCATCCATAGTAATTATTTAATTTTTCAGCACATTGTTAGATTCAATATTCATTATAAGTCCATCAGGTGGGTGCATAGCATGTATTGTAGGATCTACCATAATATTTAGACATGTATTGGCATAAGCATAAATAGAAGCTATCATAAATATCCATTTGTGCCGAGTGGTAATAATAAGTAATTATAATTAGAGGTTGATAAAATATGATCTAACTAAGGTTAATGATTATAAAAAATATTTGATCCAAGGTATTACTTAGTTTTTATTTAATTTTCATATTAAAGGAAACAACATGTACTACTTATAATCATAGCTTCACTAAAACAATATAAGCTATATTAAACCATTATATCCATGTGTAATTTGTGCATCAATGAAACGTAAAAATAACAACTAAATTTTAAGAATTATTGATATAATCTTGAAAGCTTAGAAAGAAGGATAAACCCCTAAGAGATATGTAGGTTTTCACAATGTTCATGAAATATATAGGTTCGCCAATATATTTACGCTATTTTGGATTAATTATAACCCTTAATAGGATAAAAATTACATATAATTTAGGGTAGAATAGAAAAAAATTAAGCATAAATCTAAATGTAAATGAATAAATATAATTTAACTCTTGCACTTACTAAATATAATAAGCATATTACAAGAATAATACACATATAATTTAATTAATTTTTCATGGACTAAGATTTTGCATATGTTATAAAGTAGGTAGAAATTTAGATTGTTCTTCACTTAGATGTCGAGGGCAAGTTTTGGACTTTCTTAGATACCACTAGCAATCTTAGTTTCTAGTGTAAATTTATGTGTTCATAGTTTTCTAGTTCTTGTTTTGTAGTTATTACAATTTTATTTTGGTACATGACATTATGAATGTTTTCTTATGCTTGTGTGTTTGATTCTTAGGTTTTACTATGCATAGAACACCCAAAAAAATATTTCTCTTGCTTGAGACCCTAGTTTTAATTGAAATGATAAACTTAGACCTACTAAATTGGAAGAAAGGTGTGTTTGGTTAACCCTAACAAATATTCATTGAATGGTTGATAATTGTCTACATATCCATTACTCTAAAGAGGAAGTCAAATTGCATGTAAGTTTTCACATTAGTTGAATGCCTGTAATGGTTCTTATTTTATGTATGCAACCTATAATTTAGATATATATACTTTAAAATTGCAAACATTATCTTGGGATTGAGCTTCTTCTAACTTTGAAATAACCTATTCCTTGAAGATACCTTTAATGTACAAGTATTTTAAAAGGCTTGAAAAAATATTGATAAATGTATGCCATGATTACACGTATTCGGTATTTACATGACAATCTTTGAGTAATGTCTCATACCACCAACACACTAGAAAGATAGGTCAACACACATGAATGATTTGTATTTGAAATGTGATCATTTTTTGGTATAGAACAAACTATTAAACTTAATAAATAACATCATATGGCATGTTTAGAGTATAGAATTATTATTTAGGAGTCAATAACATTCATTAGATGATGTAAGGATGTATGAGTAGGAAAATAAACTAGTTTCACATAGAGTGTAAGAATTTTTGTATGTTATCGATAGTGACATGGGAGGGTTAGACTTGATGAAGGCATGTGGATGTAATATATTGGAAAATAAGAGATATATATGTATATTCAAGTTATGTAGGATAAAATTAGACTGACATTTTGATTTCAAAGTATAAACCCATTTTTTAATATATACAATAATAGTTTTATTTATTCAATTTAAATTAAATGTTTTAGTGGTTTATGCTAAATAGTTTTTATAGTCTTTAACATAATAGTTTTTAATTTAGTTACTGAAAATTGTCATCATATATTAGTTTTAATAATTTTAATGTATAAACTCACACTTATGTATGATTACATTTTAGTGTTAGAGAATTTCCTTTGTGGTGGTCATTAAATGTTATATATTATTTTTTCCTTGATTTTAGAATTTACATAAGGATGTAGAGATTTAATTTTTTTATTAGCCTGATAAAATGGTGGAATTTACTAGATATAAAGATCACAATAAAGGAAATAAAATATAATGTAGGGTGTAATATGTGAGATAAAGTGTTGTATATTTCATTTAGAGATAATGAAAATTAAATTTTTATATGCGTAAGATTTTTTTCCTTGTCTATTATTTACCACTAAATTAGATGAAAACATTATTCTTATTTTATTATCTAGGAAGAAATAACCCTTGAGTTTTATGTGAAAATATGTTAGGTAATGATCATGATTACATTTCCCTACTTTTGATGCTTAGCATGACAATGTATGTAGGTATGAATTACCCCATTGGTTACTAGGTGAAAAATACAAAATGTGAGTAGTAAGTAATTTGACTAAGTCGTGCAAGTACCTTTTCTCATTATTGAAAGTCTATTATGAGAGTATTTATTTAGTTTCATTAGATTTGATTAATTTTTTTCCTTCCAAGATTTTAATGTTTATTTTAGGATGCAAAGGTTTTACTGATACAAATACTTGTTAGTTTTGATGATTTTGCAATGAAAAAAAATTGGAATAAATAAATTATTGTAAACATCAATAGGATTTAATTATTATAGGTTTTATATCTCAATTAACTTTGATATAATAAATAATATTATTTCTATGAAAATAAAGTTTTACTTAGTGTTATTACATTGTGAGAGAATATATAATTTTGACATGATTTTTAAGAATACCTTAAATTTTAATTATTTTTATGAGCCTAATTAATATGGAATTATATATATATAAATATATGGGTTATAAAATACTTTACATTCTTTTAGGAATATAGCAAATTGTACTTTGGAATATTTGTGAACAATCTTTGTATAAGTGTTGCTTTCCATTTTTTTAATATAAGTAAAAAGGTGTATTAAAAGGTCCCAAAACCTATTAAAGTTAAGTAAAAATGATAAACATGAAAATATAAGTAAGAAAGATAATTTAAAAAATTAAAGCCCAAAAAAAACATAGATTAACAACTAAGGATTAGCTAATAAAGATTGACTAGACAACAAAGAAAAAAATTAGAATAGACAAAGATGATAAAAAGTTATTAAGAGACTTAGCCACCTCCATTACTTATTCAGTAAGTTAAATTATTCATCTACAATGTCATAATACACATCCTTAGTTTTTATATCCTTCCCTTATTCCTTCATTTTTAATCTCTTATTGGTTTATGATCTAACAATTTTTTCACTTTTCTATTTGAAGCTATCTCTCATAATGGTGATACTTGATGCACATATTTTTATCATATGCATGTTGATATGGATATGATTGTATATGTATATTTTATTTTATTTATTTCACTACCCTTTTAATTTATTATATCTTCCATCTAAAACATTTTGATTTTTTAATTACCTCTTATTTGAGTTACGTTCCCTACTTATTCAATTTCATATTACCTTATTCAAATTTCCCATAAAATTGTAGTATCATATTATTCAATTTTTTAAGGTCCTCATTTTAATTCAATACAAATTTTATAACTTTTTTTCAATGATAATTCTCATTTCTAAAGGAATAGAATTACCTAAGGCTGAAATATTCTTAGAGATATTTCTTATTCATTTTCTCTTAATAGTTTCAAGGATTAGGTTTGGTTCTCGGTTAATAACAAAATTTTCAAGTAACTTACCACTTTTATAGAAATTAGTACTAGAGGAAGGCGTACCAGTATCTTGTCTTTAATAAACCTCCAAATTCTCATCCATAGATAGTGTCTTATGTTTTGTAGTCAAGGCATGTCAAGTTATTTTATAAATTCTTATTTATAGTTCCATTTATTAGGACTAGTGTTTATGGGAGGGGAAATGGTAGAAACATATTTTAGAGATTTATATTGGACATGACATTTTTCAACATCTGCCACAACATGATTTTATTTGTATTTAGGGAAAAGGGTCGATACTCTAATTTATATCATGGTATAAAAGAAGATATATTAAAACTTAATAGAGGGGGAGAAAACACATATAAAATTAAACATTTATAATATATTTAATTATATCTATCGTAGTATATAAAGGAAATATTATCATATTTTATCCTTGAAATGATTTTAAAATATAATATGATGAGACGTAACAAATTCATATCTATCTTCATAAGTGACTTACCTCATGATTTGGTGAGGGAGATCATTCCATGGCTTTGGTATGTAATCCTTGATATAACTTCCTTGAAACTTGATATATTTATTGTTGCTAATCAAAAAGTGGAGAACTCTTATTTCTTCTCCCTTTTTTGTTGATATAATTTTCTACATTTTATACTCAAAATGGTACTTACATAATACTCTCCTTAGAAAATTTAGAGGAAACACTTTTTAAAAAGATCTTACAGGAATTCCATGAATTTTGAAATTCCAAAGAATTATGTGGGTCATAACCCATGATATTTTATATATTTATTATTACCACACCTTGTTTGAGGACCCTCCAAATATTAATTTATTTTATTTATATTTATGGTGCCATGGGTTAGACTCTACATCTATCTTTACCAATGACGTGACTGTGTTAGTGATCAAAACTATGATAAGAATATGTGACCATATTAAATCTTGATTTTTTTAGTTGTTACCTCATATCCACAATTTTTTTCAATTGGATCATCCGAATTTGTACTTCGACATTCAAATTTATAGAAATACTGCTCTCATGTTTGTGTCATGTGAACCCTCTACAATCCCATTTCTAGATTACATGTAGCATTTTCATGATTTATAATAAGATTATTTGTAGGTTCCATGGATATTTGAAGTCTCTGGAAGATTTAAGTAGAAAATAAACATGTAAATTACACTTCCTCAAAATACAAGTTATAAAATTAACATAAAACTCCATAGAGGTGTGATGTGAAAATGCAATGTTATAATTGAATCCTGAACTCCCACACCTAGACAACAAGGTCAATGAGCAAAGTTATAAAGAGTGTTCCACGTAGAAATGATAAATAAATAATAATGAAGTAAATTTTTAAGAATTGGCACATAAATGCATGGGCACACATGTGAAAGCTGGTAGGGAAGGTATTTGAAAAATATAAGTTTGAAATTTACAAATTATAATTTGTGTCCTAATTTCTGATTCCTGACATCTATCACAATGGAATGTTGCCTTACAAATGTAAATTCACACAATTTCTAATGTGTAAATTGCATGCAAATATATGAAGTCTACTAAAAATTCATGAGATCACATGGAGAATAGAATGACATTGGTGGGAGGTTATACTATAATAACATGTTTCAAATTTGTAAAATGAATATGAGCTTTTAAAACCTATGGTGATGAAATTGTATGCCACATGGAATGGTATAAAGGATACCCATGACATAAAAAACTTGCCTACATCTAAATTTAAGAAATTGAAAAGCAAAGTATTCAAACAATAATATATTGGCCACTTAATCAAGGGGTCCTCATTAGAAAATGAAGCCCATGTGGAGGTCTTAGTGCCCACATGGCACCTAATGGAGAAACACAACTGATAAAAAACCCATGCAAATTGTTGAGTTTCATGTGTGAAATGAAATAAATATTAATGTGTGGGTCCATGTGGAACTTCTTAGAGATTTTAGTGTTGACTGTAAGTTGATCCAATCACAAATGGAGCAAGAAAGTCTATGGGCACTATTGGGTAGAAAATCAAGTTTGATTTACAACTTGGAGTATTTTGATCAAGTTCCAAAGTCCACAAATAGGTAAAAACCACATTGAGCAAAATGCATTGAAGATGGAAAATAGGTGTTTAGATGCAAATTAGCAAGTTAATAAGTTGAAACTTATTTAAAAACATTTAGATTCTAGCTGAAAAGGATGCAATATATATGAATGATGTAGAATGAAAACCAAGACATAATTTACAAGGTCACCAACATGCAAAAATTCATGTACACTTCTAGAACCCATAAAATAAAAAGAATAGGTGGGAAAATCAATAGTAAAAATGTATGAATGCATAACTAATATAATAGGTATATGTGCCTAAGATTGGTCAAAAAATTATACCATTGAAGGAAGCATGAGCCATGTAGGGAGACAAAGGCTATAATAACAACTTTAGTTAGAGAACACCATTTCTAGAAGGAAGAGGTTTTCTGGGTGGGAGTGCAAGTGAAGGGAACATCATGGGTTTAGGTCCTAATCAGTATTATCACTACCATCACTAGACATTTTTTATATTAATGGAAATGGATAATCCCTCTTGAATTATTTTCATTTTCATGGTACCACTACCAAATGAATTAAGTGAATATTGGATCTTGAGCAAGGAAAACAAAAATTGTCACATGTGAGTGAGAAACTTAATATGGTTGTATCTAAAGGTAAAGGTTTATTTCTATAGTTTGATGATTTGAAATAATATTTGGATGAAAATTATATTGGACCTAGAAGTGGAGAGCTAAAGGAGAGATTTTTCATGGTGACACTTGTTGGTGGATTTTATGATATGGTTTTATACCTCAATGACATCAAAAATACATGATCTCTCTTATAACAAAGGTTGTTTATAAAAATTTCCATGGTTTTCCATATTTGTATCATAAGAAAACACATGGGTTATACACAAATTTTTAGAAGCTATCCAAGGCTTATTATTCATGAGATGCAATATTCACTATTTTCCTAACAATATAATTTGGTCATCTCTAGAAAGGGAAATGGAACATGTGTATGAAGGGGATTCTAGGGAACCACTATGAAAGCATTATGTGGATATTTAGTCCCAAATATTAGTGTTATTATCCGCCAATAGAAATGGGAATGAAAATATTGACATTGAAAATGAGGTTATCCCCTTTTCTGAACCTTTTAAAACTAGCAATGGGAACATATCAGATATATATCTACATGAATCTATTTATGATTGTTTACTCAAATCTATTGTGAAGGAAATGATAGGGATTAATTTGAAATATAAAGTGAAAATTTTGTATGCCTAGGTATTTGATAATTTAGCTAGTGAACTGGGTTTTACAATTGATCCATGGATAAATGAAGGTGAATTTGAGTTCATTGAACCATTAGATCCTTTTTAGATGATAAATTTCTTAAATTGGGTAAAATTTGTACAAGAATGTTTAGGCGAGAGATGAAATAATAAAATAACAATGAAATTATCATAAAAGTAGTGCACTAGGGATATATTTCTTCATATTTAGATACACTATGCATAGAGAAAGATTAAAATAGAGAATAAAATAATGGCTAAGGAAAGTGTTCGAATTTTAGAATCTTATATATGGTACTCACATAAACCATGTTAGAGTGGAGTTAGGTAGAAAGTCAAGAAAGGGAAAGCTTAAAAACATACTTGTAGAGGAGAAGCAACATGAAAAATTAATTCTCTAAAATGCAAGTTACAATATTTAGTCCAACTTCCCAGTCCTATCAGTCAACTCAAAAAATGATATAATTTTCTACATTTTATACTCAAAACGGTACCTACATAATACTCTCCTTTGGAAATTTAGAGGAAACACTTTTTAAAAAGATCTTACAGGAATTCCATGACTTTTGAAATTCCAAAGAATTACGTGGGTCATAACCCATGATATTTTATATATTTATTATTACCACACCTTGTTTGAGGACCCTCCAAATATTAATTTATTTTATTTATATTTATGGTGCCATGGGTTAGACTCTACATCTATCTTTACCAATGACGTGACTGTGTTAGTGATCAAAACTATGATAAGAATATGTGACCATATTAAATCTTGATTTTTTTAGTTGTTACCTCATATCCACAATTTTTTTCAATTGGATCATCCGAATTTGTACTTCGACATTCAAATTTATAGAAATAATGCTCTCATGTTTGTGTCATGTGAACCCTCTACAATCCCATTTCTAGATTACATGTAGCATTTTCATGATTTATAATAAGATTATTTGTAGGTTCCATGCATATTTGAAGTCTCAGGAAGATTTAAGTAGAAAATAAACATGTAAATTACACTTCCTCAAAATACAAGTTATAAAATTAACATAAAACTCCATAGAGGTGTGATGTGAAAATGCAATGTTATAATTGAATCCTGAACTCCCACACCTACACAACAAGGTCAATGAGCAAAGTTATAAAGAGTGTTCCACGTAGAAATGATAAATAAATAATAATGAAGTAAAGTTTTAAGAATTGGCACATAAATGCATGGGCACACATGGGAAAGCTGGTAGGGAAGGTATTTGAAAAACATAAGTTTGAAATTTACAAATTATAATTTGTGTCCTGATTTTTGATTCCTGACATCTATCACAATGGAATGTTTCCTTACAAATGTAAATTCACACAATTTCTAATGTGTAAATTGCATGCAAATATATGAAGTCTACTAAAAATTCATGAGATCACATGGAGAATAGAATGACAATGGTGGGAGGTTATACTATAATAACATGTTTTAAATGTTTAAAATGAATATGAGCTTTTAGAACCTATGGTGATGAAATTGTATGCCACATGGAATGGTATAAAGGATACCCATGCCATAAAAAACTTGCCTACATCTAAATTTAAGAAATTGAAAAGCAAAGTATTCAAACAATAATATATTGGCCACTTAATCAAGGGGTCCTCATTAGAAGATGAAGCCCATGTGGAGGTCTTAGTGCCCACATGGCACCTAATGGAGAAACACAACTGATAAAAAACCCATGCAAATTGTTGAGTTTCATGTGTGAAATGAAATAAATATTAATGTGTGGACTAAGTTAATGAGTGGGTCCATGTGGAACTTCTTAGAGATTTTAGTGTTGACTGTAAGTTGATCCACTCACAAATGGAGCAAGAAAGTCTATGGGCACTATTGGGTAGAAAATCAAGTTTGATTTACAACTTGGAGTATTTTGATCAAGTTCCAAAGTCCACAAATAGGTAAAAACCACATTGAGCAAAATGCATTGAAGATGGAAAATAGGTGTTTAGATGCAAATTAGCAAGTTAATAAGTTGAAAATTATTTAAAAACATTTAGATTCTAGCTGAAAAGGATGCAATATATATGAATGATGTAGAATGAAAACCAAGACATAATTTACAAGGTCACCAACATGCAAAAATTCATGTACACTTCTAGAACCCATAAAATAAAAAGAATAGGTGGGAAAATCAATAGTAAAAATGTATGAATGCATAACTAATATAATAGGTATATGTGCCTAAGATTGGTCAAAAAATTATACCATTGAAGGAAGCATGAGCCATGTAGGGAGACAAAGGCTATAATAACAACTTTAGTTAGAGAACACCATTTCTAGAAGGAAGAGGTTTTCTGGGTGGGAGTGCAAGTGAAGGGAACATCATGGGTTTAGGTCCTAATCAGTATTATCACTACCATCACTAGACATTTTTTATATTAATGGAAATGGATAATCCCTCTTGAATTATTTTCATTTTCATGGTACCACTACCAAATGAATTAAGTGAATATTGGATCTTGAGCAAGGAAAACAAAAATTGTCACCTGTGAGTGAGAAACTTAATATGGTTGTATCTAAAGGTAAAGGTTTATTTCTATAGTTTGATGATTTGAAATAATATTTGGATGAAAATTATATTGGACCTAGAAGTGGAGAGCTAAAGGAGAGATTTTTCATGGTGACACTTGTTGGTGGATTTTATGATATGGTTTTATACCTCAATGACATCAAAAATACATGATCTCTCTTATAACAAAGGTTTTTTATAAAAATTTCCATGGTTTTCCATATTTGTATCATAAGAAAACACATGGGTTATACACAAATTTTTAGAAGCTATCCAAGGCTTATTATTCATGAGATGCAATATTCACTATTTTCCTAACAATATAATTTGGTCATCTCTAGAAAGGGAAATGGAACATGTGTATGAAGGGGATTCTAGGGCACCACTATGAAAGCATTATGTGGATATTTAGTCCCAAATCTTAGTGTTATTATCCACCAATAGAAATGGGAATGAAAATATTGACATTGAAAATGAGGTTATCCCCTTTTCTGAACCTTTTAAAACTAGCAATGGGAACATATAAGATATTTATTTACATGAATCTATTTATGATTGTTTACTCAAATCTATTGTGAAGGAAATGATAGAGATTAATTTGAAATATAAAGTGAAAATTTTGTATGCCTAGGTATTTGATAATTTAGCTAGTGAACTGGGTTTTACAATTGATCCATGGATAAATGAAGGTGAATTTGAGTTCATTGAACCATTAGATCCTTTTTAGATGATAAATTTATTAAATTGGGTAAAATTTGTCCAAGAATGTTTAGGCGAGAGATGAAATAATAAAATAACAATGAAATTATCATAAAAGTAGTGCACTAGGGATATATTTCTTCATATTTAGATACACTATGCATAGAGAAAGATTAAAATAGAGAATAAAATAATGGCTAAGGAAAGTGTTCGACTTTTAGAATCTTATATATGGTACTCACATAAACCATGTTAGAGTGGAGTTAGGTAGAAAGTCAAGAAAGGGAAAGCTTAAAAACATACTTGTAGAGGAGAAGCAACATGAAAAATTAATTCTCTAAAATGCAAGTTACAATATTTAGTCCAACTTCCCAGTCCTATCAGTCAACTCAAAAAATGATATAATTTTCTACATTTTATAATCAAAATGGTACTTACATAATATTCTCCTTAGAAAATTTAGAGGAAACACTTTTTAAAAAGATCTTACAGGAATTCCATGACTTTTGAAATTCCAAAGAATTATGTGGGTCATAACCCATGATATTTTATATATTTATTATTACCACACCTTGTATGAGGACCCTCCAAATATTAATTTATTTTATTTATATTTATGGTGCCATGGGTTAGACTCTACATCTATCTTTACCAATGACGTGAATGTGTTAGTGATCAAAACTATGATAAGAATATGTGACCATATTAAATCTTGATTTTTTTAGTTGTTACCTCATATCCGCAATGTTTTTCAATTGGATCATCTGAATTTGTACTTCGACATTCAAATTTATAGAAATACTGCTCTCATGTTTGTGTCATTTGAACCCTCTACAATCCCATTTCTAGATTACATGTAGCATTTTCATGATTTATAATAAGATTATTTGTAGGTTCCATGCATATTTGAAGTCTCAGGAAGATTTAAGTAGAAAATAAACATGTAAATTACACTTCCTCAAAATACAAGTTATAAAATTAACATAAAACTCCATAGAGGTGTGATGTGAAAATGCAATGTTATAATTGAATCCTGAACTCCCACACCTACACAACAAGGTCAATGAGCAAAGTTATAAAGAGTGTTCCACGTAGAAATGATAAATAAATAATAATGAAGTAAAGTTTTAAGAATTGGCACATAAATGCATGGGCACACATGGGAAAGCTGGTAGGGAAGGTATTTGAAAAACATAAGTTTGAAATTTACAAATTATAATTTGTGTCCTGATTTTTGATTCCTGACATCTATCACAATGGAATGTTGCCTTAGAAATGTAAATTCACACAATTTCTAATGTGTAAATTGCATGCAAATATATGAAGTCTACTAAAAATTCAGGAGATAACATGGAGAATAGAATGACAATGGTGGGAGGTTATACTATAATAACATGTTTTAAATTTGTAAAATGAATATGAGCTTTTAGAACCTATGGTGATGAAATTGTATGCCACATGGAATGGTATAAAGGATACCCATGCCATAAAAAACTTGCCTACATCTAAATTTAAGAAATTGAAAAGCAAAGTATTCAAACAATAATATATTGGCCACTTAATCAAGGGGTCCTCATTAGAAAATGAAGCCCATGAGGAGGTCTTAGTGCCCACATGGCACCTAATGGAGAAACACAACTGATAAAAAACCCATGCAAATTGTTGAGTTTCATGTGTGAAATGAAATAAATATTAATGTGTGGACTAAGTTAATGTGTGGGTCCATGTGGAACTTCTTAGAGATTTTAGTGTTGACTGTAAGTTGATCCAATCACAAATGGAGCAAGAAAGTCTATGGGCACTATTGGGTAGAAAATCAAGTTTGATTTACAACTTGGAGTATTTTGATCAAGTTCCAAAGTCCACAAATAGGTAAAAACCACATTGAGCAAAATGCATTGAAGATGGAAAATAGGTGTTTAGATGCAAATTAGCAAGTTAATAAGTTGAAAATTATTTAAAAACATTTAGATTCTAGCTGAAAAGGATGCAATATATATGAATGATGTAGAATGAAAACCAAGACATAATTTACAAGGTCACCAACATGCAAAAATTCATGTACACTTCTAGGACCCATAAAATAAAAAGAATAGATGGGAAAATCAATAGTAAAAATGTATGAATGCATAACTAATATAATAGGTATATGTGCCTAAGATTGGTCAAAAAATTATACCATTGAAGGAAGCATGAGCCATGTAGGGAGACAAAGGCTATAATAACAACTTTAGTTAGAGAACACCATTTCTAGAAGGAAGAGGTTTTCTGGGTGGGAGTGCAAGTGAAGGGAACATCATGGGTTTAGGTCCTAATCAGTATTATCACTACCATCACTAGACATTTTTTATATTAATGGAAATGGATAATCCCTCTTGAATTATTTTCATTTTCATGGTACCACTACCAAATGAATTAAGTGAATATTGGATCTTGAGCAAGGAAAACAAAAATTGTCACCTGTGAGTGAGAAACTTAATATGGTTGTATCTATAGGTAAAGGTTTATTTCTATAGTGTGATGATTTGAAATAGTATTTGGATGAAAATTATATTGGACCTAGAAGTGGAGAGCTAAAGGAGAGATTTTTCATGGTGACACTTGTTGGCGGATTTTATGATATGGTTTTATACCTCAATGACATCAAAAATACATGATCTCTCTTATAACAAAGGTTGTTTATAAAAATTTCCATTGTTTTCCATATTTGTATCATAAGAAAACACATGGGTTATACACAAATTTTTAGAAGCTATCCAAGGCTTATTATTCATGAGATGCAATATTCACTATTTTCCTAACAATATAATTTGGTCATCTCTAGAAAGGGAAATGAAACATGTGTACGAAGGGGATTCTAGGGCACCACTATGAAAGCATTATGTGGATATTTAGTCCCAAATCTTAGTGTTATTATCCACCAATAGAAATGGGAATGAAAATATTGACATTGAAAATGAGGTTATCCCCTTTTCTGAACCTTTTAAAACTAGCAATGGGAACATATAAGATATATATTTACATGAATCTATTTATGATTGTTTACTCAAATCTATTGTGAAGGAAATGATAGAGATTAATTTGAAATATAAAGTGAAAATTTTGTATGGCTAGGTATTTGATAATTTAGCTAGTGAACTGGGTTTTACAATTGATCCATGGATAAATGAAGGTGAATTTGAGTTCATTGAACCATTAGATCCTTTTTAGATGATAAATTTCTTAAATTGGGTAAAATTTGTCCAAGAATGTTTAGGCGAGAGATGAAATAATAAAATAACAATGAAATTATCATAAAAGTAGTGCACTAGGGATATATTTCTTCATATTTAGATACACTATGCATAGAGAAATATTAAAATAGAGAATAAAATAATGGCTAAGGAAAGTGTTCGACTTTTAGAATCTTATATATGGTACTCACATAAACCATGTTAGAGTGGAGTTAGGTAGAAAGTCAAGAAAGGGAAAGCTTAAAAACATACAAATGAGGTTATAAATTCTATAGGATACTTGTAGAGGAGAAGCAACATGAAAAATTAATTCTCTAAAATGCAAGTTACAATATTTAGTCTAACTTCCCAGTCCTATCAGTAAACTCAAAAAATGGATAAATATAACTCAAATGCAGGTTGAGGGATATTTCATGGAGGAATGAAACTTTACATATTTTTAGATGTGTAAATTACAAATTGCAGTTGGATCTCCCAAATTCACTAGTGAATGTTGGTCAAACATGAGGTCCTTGTTCAAAGGGGAAATTTTTAAGGGAAATGCAACTCTAGATTGTAAGTTGTGAAATGATAAATTATGCTTGAAGTTTACAAATCTACTAGAAGAAATTTATAGGGGAACTATAACTAAAAATTATAAGTTTCAAATATTTAAGTTGTAAATGTGTTGGTGAGTTTTGAATTTTTATAATACAAAAAGTGCAAAATTTTGAATTGGACCCAATGTTCCACAAAAGGATAAATATTAAAAAATTATACACTTAAACTCCAAAAAAAATTGGTGGAAACCCTAAGAATTCAAATTCACAAAAGCAAATATGTAAAATCGCATATTGGAGCAAAAATAGAAAATATAAAAAATGAACTAAGTCTTTCCATTTCTCAAGTTTTGCTTGTTTAAACACCTCCAAGGGAAAAATATTACAAGGTTTCTAAGGATATGGTGGGACATTACAAGGATATGATTTAAATGGCCATGGATTTAAAATATCCTTGACAAATCATTGTAAAACATGGAGTATTCTTTGGTGTGCATAAGAGGAAGGGAAGTTACCTAGGAGATTCCAACAATACAAATGAGTGGTCAAAAACATGATCAAGTAGTTTCATAAGAAAATTAAAAACAAATTATCTCAAAAACTAATATTATTTCTTCAATATTGAATGAAATGCATTTCCTAACAAAAATATCAAGGGTTTACTCTAATGTTCATCAATAAAAGGAGAGGTATTTACAACAATCATTTTCATTAAAAGCACATGAAGATTCTAGGCATGACAAGGAGCATATTCCATCTAGAAGCATCTTGGAAAATTTTTTAGGGCTGATTAAAAGTTTAAAATAATAAAAATTGTAACATATCTTCTTGGATTTTAAAAGTGGTGAGAAATTGTATAAAAAGAGGTTTTGTCCAATTTTCTAAGGTTATTGTTAGTTATTGTTTATTCCCTGTGGGTCTAGGCTCTTTAATTATTGATATCCATTGTTGTGTGTGTATTTTATCTCTCCTACTAAGGTGGTTATAGTTGTATATCCATTAACAGGCTCTGACAACATTATAATATATCTCCGCTATTCAAGGGGAAAATTCACCATAATTGTCCCTATGATAACATCCTAAAAAAATTATGTATGTAAGATTTTATTTTTATAAAATGGGAAACACATATGGTTTGTACTCTTTCCTATTGATGAAATACAATGATATGTTTTTCAAGCTCTACTAATTGGATATCTAGCTGAATTCTTATGAATGGTTGTCATCTTGGGCATAGATTTTAGTTACAAACCCCTTTCTATATTTTTATTTGAAAACATGTTGTTGATAACCTCTTAAGGGCACCTTGGGTTAAGGGATTCTATATGAAAAAGTTCTTTAAATTGTAGTTGTAGTATATGTTTTAGGGTTTCATAAATCATTTAGGTATTTCCACTATATTGGCATAAATAGATGAAAATCACACCTGATAGTTCCCTTTTTATTGAATTTTATTTTTTCTACATCTTTCCACATGAGTGATGTCATGAATGTTGAAATAATCCATACTATCTCAATAACCACACCACCGCATCACTCTTCATATTTAATAAAAAAATCCTCTCATATTCTACCCTATAAATAATATAACTATTGCATATTATAAAGGTTATTTTCCTACATATGTATAAACCTTGCCTATATAAAATGTGTCTATATTTTGTGCTTCGAAGCCTAGTATTTCAGTCTTATATTTGACCCTTATTTTTGAAAATTTATTTAGAAATGAGGATGGAAATCACATCCACATCTGTATTAAGTACCTTTTGTCTACCCTAGTGTATTTTTGCATTTTATATGGTAACCCTTCCTAGGTACAACATTCAACTCTGGTTATGCCCTAGTTATATTTTTATTTTATGCCAAAAATCCCCATGAAGATTAAATTGTAGTATCCTGCTATGTGAATAAACTACCCCATAGGTCCTCCCACCTTGGTTTAGATAGAGATAGAAGTAGTGGGGAGCTAACCATAACCTCTACTAGTGCTTTATAGTCATCGTCTATGTTCATTCCCTCCATATGATAAAACCTTCCCCAATTATAATGATATCTCAACAAGTTTGTAATGTTTACCATTTTTATCATGTGTGCAAGGCTGAGTACAACAGCTGTGAAACTAGGAACCAACATAGTGACGCATAAAATTTTAGTACTCTTCCTAGTTTTATTACCTTTTTTAACACTTATTTGAGTGGAAGGGGAAGTTTTGACTAGAAACTTGTCTACACTTCTTATAGCTTCATTAAGTCCACTTAAGCCCACACAAAAATCAATGAATGATCATTTCTTATCTTGTCCCTTTCAATTTAAGTTTGTGTCTCTTTTGACATATTTTATGTACCTTTATCATGTAATTTTAAGTGGATTGGTTTTTAATATTTGATCTCTATCAATATGTGTTGGTTACAAATTATTAGTTATGTTGTGCAATAAAACATGACTATTAAATGAAATAACTTTCTAAAAATTATTTTTCTTATTTTCACCTCCTTTCCATTCATGCAATTATGAGAGGTTATCATTAGTTTCTCTCCATCATTATATTCATTAATAACAAATTAGAATAGGCATGCTAAGCTTATTTTCAATTTGTTGGTTTCTTTATTTAAAAGATAAAATTGATGGTTAAAATGTGTGTGTAAAAAATATGAATATTCATGTTAAATATATCATTAATTATTTTATTTATTTAATTCAAATTGAAACATTATTTAATTTTATATTTAAAAATATGTTAGTAACTAAATAAATAAAATATAATAACATATACTAATTGAAAAAATATAATAATATCTTAGATGTAATAGATGGCTATGTGATAATTTGTAAGATCAGATTCAACCTTTACAATAAAAAATTTATATCTCAAAAATTAAATCAAGATAATTAATAAAATTCCATTGACAATAAAAATTTAAAAGAATGAAATACTTTGATAAATCTTAATATAATATTTTAACTTAAAAAGTGTTAGAAGTTATCATCTTAGTTATTCGTTTCAATTCATAATACTAGGATTGATGTAGAAAAAATATGCCAACCTTCTAAAGGCCATAAATTTTGATCCATAGCTCCATTTGAGCTCTTTCACATCTCAAAATTACAGTATCAAAAATTAATTTATTGTCTTTAGGGAGTTTTACCTAACTAAAAATGTTTTTGAGTTTTTTAGGAGGCCGTACTTAGCATCTAAGGGTCTATAATTTTGATTTAATAATTTTTTAGTTCTTTTTTAGAAATTGGATATTTTCAGAACTGGACATCAACTTTAGTTAAATTTCATCCCATTTTCTAATTATAGTGCTTAGGATATTTCAGAAGATTTTTGGGTTATTTTAGGAATTTTTGAGATTAGGCATTTTTTTTAGATTTTATTTTTTTGCTTCAAAATTTTCATGTAAACATTAAATTCCAAGTTTAGGTTCATTTAAGCATGGTTTGGGTCTGTAATTATTTCAATAAATCAATAGAAATCAATTTTGAGTATAATTTCAAGATCTTGGCCTATTGGTAATTTTATTATTCTTGTTAGTTTTCAATTTCATTATTTGGTATCAGAGTATGTTCAAATCTTGGATGATAGAATAATGGAAAGAGGATCATGAGGTATGACACAGATGAACCAAACTATACAAGATTTGTAGGGGAAAGTGAAATACTTAATATAGGTTATCACCAGCAAGCAAAGAAGAGAAGGTGGTGATGAAGAAGACACATATCATGATGAAGAAGTTCAGCAAGAAGAAGAATAGCAAGAGCAACCACCATCAATGGAAGGGAGGATGGTTTGGGATTTAGAAGGAAGGAATGAAAGAATCAAGGTTGATGTCCCAAATAATGTAGGTAGTTTAAAACCAAAGGAGTTGAAACATTGGATGAATAACATGGAGAAATTCTTTGAGTGGAAGACTACGAGAGAAGATAAGAAGGTAAAGTTTACATGCACAAAATTTAAAAGGTCATGTAATGATTTAGTTAGATCACCTATAGAAAGAGAGATAGAGAAAAGTCACACATATGATTAATTCATGGAAAATATGGTGAAGAAATTGAGGGAGAAATTTCTTCGTGTGGATTATGCACAAACCCTACACAAAAAATTTTAAAATTTAAGGCAAAAAACCATAGGACACAAGAGTATACATATGAATTTTACAAGCTTTTTGTATTATTGGAGCATGATTGAATAGAAGATTAGATGGATGCAAGGTATGCAAATGGTTTGAAATTTTCTATTCAAGATGAATTAAGCATGGATAAAATCCTTAACATGGAGGAGGCTTATCAATTAGCTTTGAAGGTAGAAGAAAAGTAAAATAGATAGAATTTCAGAAGCACATCTACTGGTCTAAGAAGAGGTTGATCCTCTCCAATAAGGGGATGAGATGGGTTTAATGCCACCAAAGGTGGATTTAATGCCAAAAATTTTGAATCGTCATGTGGTGCACAAATGTGAGATGATAATAGTTAAGGGTTACAATACCAATAAAGAGGAAGAGGATTTTAGAGAAGATGAGGTTATAGTGGTACTAGAGGATTTTTTTTAAATAAATGTAGATATTATGTTTGTTATAGATGTGGAGAATAAGGGCACAAAGAATTTTAGTTTAAAAACTATCAAGACCAAGAAAGGAGGAAAGATCGCCCATGAGTAAATCTATTTGAGTTTGAAATAGAAGAGTAGAATACTGAAGTTGCACCAACAAATGTTGGATAGAATCTCATCATGAGAATAACCATGATCACTCCAAAGAAGGAACAAGTATACAATAAAGAAGGTGGTGATGCATGGATATGATCAAATATTTTTTGCACAAGATGTACTTTAGATGGAAAGGTTTGCAAAATAATTATAGATGGTGGTAGTTGTGAAAATATGGTTTCTAAAGAAATGATTGAGAAACTAAATATACAATATGAAAAGCATCATAACCCTTATTAAATTACATGGTTTAATCAAGGGAATGATGTTATAGTAAATAAAAGGTTCTTAATCAATTTACCTATAGGAAACAATTGTAATGATAAAAGATGGTGTGATGTTAATCTGATGGATGCATGTCATGTGTTATTGTGGAGGCTATGGCAATTTGACATGAATGTAGTTGATGATGGAGCAAAGAACACATACACTTTTTGAAAAGGTGGTAAACAGGTAGTTTTGTTACCTCTTACAGAGGAAGAGAAGACAAAAAGTGTGCTCTATACTAAATAATTTATCCAAGATATGAAGGTAGTAGGTTGTTATTATGCACTAGTAGCAAAAAATGATAAAATAGAAATGATACTAATACCAACAAAAGTAGCAAGAGTGTTGAAATAATATGGAGATGTTATACCTGATGATTTACTAGATGGTATACCACCAAAGAGAGATATTCAACATCATATTAATTTTATTCCAAGATCAGATCTACCCAATCAAGAAGCTTATAGAATGAGTCCAACAGAACATGCAAAATTAAATAAATAGGTTACTAAACTGCTAATGAAGAAAGTGATAAGGGAGAGTATGAGTCCATGTGCAACACCAATATTTATAACTCCAAATAAAGATGGAGGATAGAGAATGTGTGTGGATAATAGAGCAATTAATAAAATTATAATAAAATATAAATTTCCTATACCATGTTTAGATGATATGATGGATGTGCTTGTAGGAGAAAAATATTTTACCAAAAATGCTCTAAGAAGTGGCTATTATGAGATTTAAATTCATGAAGGAGATGAGTGGAAAAATGCATTCAAGACTAGGGATGGCTTATATGAGTGGATGGTGATGCCACTCGGATTATCTAATGCATCTAACACATTCATGGTGGTGATGAATACAATGCTATGAGAATATATTGGTAGGTTTATGGTTGTTTATTTTGGTGATATTTATATATTTACTAAGACTAAAAAATAACACTTACAAAATTTCTAAATTGTAATGGATTTGTTACGAAAGGATAAGTTGTATGCAAATTTGAAGAAGTGAAACTTTATGTATAATAATTTGGTATTTTTGGGATTTTTAGTTTTAGAAAATGGTGTAAAAATGGATGAAGAAAAGATAAAGGTGATTTTTGAGTGGCATATTCCAAAAAGAATTACATAAGTAAGAATTTTCCATGGTTTAGCAACTGTTTATAGAAAATTTATTAAATTTTTTTATAGTATTGGGGAACCAATAATGATTGCATAAGAGGGATGGAATTCACATGGACTAGAGTAGGCACAAAATGTTTTGATAATTTAAAGAATAAGATTATAAAAAGTCCAATTTTATCATTACTATATTTTAACAAAGTGTTTGAGGTAGATTGTGATGCTTCATTTGTGGGAATTGATGTTGTGCTAAGTCAAGAAGGAAAACCAATGGCATATTTTAGTGAAAATTTGAGTGAGATAAGAAAAAGGTATTCTATTTATGATGTTGAACTTTATTCAATTGTACAAGCATTAAGACTTGGTGCCTAAGGAGTTTATTCTATTTATATATCATGAAGCTTTTAAGTATGTCAATACACAAAAAAAGTTAAATAATAGGCATGGAAAGTGTCTTGAAGCATAAAGTAGGAAAGCAAAATTAGGTGGCTGATGTGTTGAGTAGGAGGGTAGTGTTATTAACTACTACAATGAGTGAAATAGTTAGATTTCATTCTATCAAAGAATTTTATGATACTAATACATATTTTGGAAAGATCGTTGAATAGTAAAATAATATATTAATAGGTGGGATAGATATTACTCATGATGATTATATTATACAAGAAAATTATTTCTTTGAAGGGAAACAATTAGGCATTCTAATTGGGTCTCTATGAGACAATATAATAAGAGAATTATATAGTGGTGGTTTGTCTAGACATTTTGGTAAGATGAACATAATATCTTTGGTGGAGGAAAAGTATTTTTGGCCAACTATGAAGAGAGATGTGATAAGTTATGTTTCAAGGTGTAGAATATGTAAGGTAGATAAATGACATGCACAAAATATTGTACTATACATTTTTTTACCAGTTTCAAGAGGACCTTGGATAGATTTGAGTATGAACTTTATGTTGGGATTGCCAAACACACAGAGAGGTAATGATTCATCTTTTGTTGTTGTAGACAAATTTTATAAAATGGTTTGTTTCATTACATGTAAGAAAACCAATGATGCCACTAGAGTTACATAGCTATTTTTATTGATATTGTGGGATTGTATGGTGTTCTAAAAATTATTACTTCAGATAGGGACATGAAATTTCTATGTCATTTTTAGATTAATTTATGGAAGATGATGGGTAGTAATACATAATTCAGTAGTTCATTTCATCCGAAAATAGATGGATAGATAGAAGTTTTTAATAGGAGCTTGGTAAATTTATTGCGATGGATAGTGGGAGAGAAACCAAAGCAATGGGACTTAGCTTTACCACAAGCTGAGTTTGCATACAACATTTTAGTGAATATATCAATAAGAAAGTCACTTTTTCAAATTGTTTATGGGAGAATTCCTATTGGTATTTTTGATTTGGTAAAATTTCTAATTGCAGATTGAATTAGTGAAGATGCAGAAGCATTTGCAGAGCATCTGCAGCAATTGTGAGTAAGAAGAAAGTTACAAGAAAGTAATGAGAAACATAAAGTAGAAAAAGATGTTAGAGAGAGATCCAAGAAATTTTAATAAGGTGAGTTGGTAGTGGTTTACTTGAGTAAATAAATTTTTCCAAAAGGCATATAAAGTAAATTGATATACAAGAAAATTAGGCCATGTGGAATTGTGAATAAAATCAATGATAATGTATAGGTGGTATGTTTACCATATAATTTTTAAATGTGTCCAATATTTAATGTTTTAGATTTATATGAATTTCATGGGAAAGATGGTGAATATGATGAAGATGAAGAATTAAATTGGGAGCAACAAGTTCCAAAGAAGATGAAAGAAAAAATAGTGCAAATTTTGGATATGAAGATAATAAGCACAAGGAAATGGAATTACAATAGGCATTTGGTGTAGTGGGAGGGATTACAAAAAAAAGATAAAAATTGGATAACTTAATAGGAGATAAAGAAGATTGGTGAAGATAAATAGTAGCATTATAATCAGGCCAACTCATAGGAGCTAAGTTGTATTCAATTATAGGAGAATGATGTAAAAAAAATAGGCCAACCTTCTAGAGGACATAAATTTTGACCTATAGTTCTATTTGAGATCTTCTAGATACCAAAATGACCATATGGAAAAGTATGTTTCTATCCCTAGGTAGTTTTACTTGCTTTACAATGTCTTTAATATTTTTGAAAGTCTATACGTGATCATCTAATGGTCTAAAATTGTGATTTAATGTTTCTTTTAGTTTTTTTTCTATTTTTACAATTTTTATATCTTTAAAACTAGACATTAACTTTAGTTTAATTTCATCCCATAGTCTAATTATAGTGTTTAGGATATTTTAGGAAATTTTTGGGAAATTTTGGGACTTTTTAAAAATAGGCATATTTTTTAGATTTTAGTTTTATTTTTAAATTTTACATGTAAACTCTAAATTCTTAGTTGAGTCTTATTTAATCATGGTGTCGGTTTGTAATTATTTCAAGCAATCAATATAGATCAATTTTGAGTATTGTTTCAAGATATTGCCCTATTGGTAGTTTTTTTGTTCTTGTTAGTTTTATGTTTATTTAAAGATGAATACTACGAATTTAAAATAAAAAAATTCATATGCCTAATATATGAATAAAAAAATTATAAAACAATAAATAGTTAGATTTCTATATTATATATAAAATAAGAAGATACATACATAACAAAGACAACATAGTTATATATTACACAACATCTTAAAACTTTGTAAAGAACATCAAACATAACAAACACTTGAAAATTTCCGTATTATGAAACTTTGAGGTTTGGTTTACTAGTTATCCATCTACATACATTGTTGTTTACTTGCCAATAATTTTCTAATGTGGCCTAGTCCTCCTCTTTATATCTACATGGATATAAGACCCTTTTAACCATCATTATAGGATTTCATATTATAGAATACAGATTGAAAAAAAAAGGGATTTTAGTAGTGGGTTATTACACCTAATTTTCTATTCATATAACATTTGATTAATTTCTCATGCCACTGACATGTTAGATAGATTGGTCGACACGTGAAGGATTTGAATTTTAAATTTTACCATTTCTTGGTGTGTTATAAAACACTCAAAATTATAAGTACAATTAGATGGTATGCTTATAATTTGACATTGTTATCTAGGAGACAAGAATACTAATATGATGATGTGGGGATGTTTGAGTAGGATAAATAACTAGTTTCACATATACTATAAGAATTTTTATAGGTCATTAATAGTATCTTGGGAGTGTTAGACCCATATAAGGCATGTGGAGATAAGATAATGTAAGACAAGAGACATATATGTATGAACAAGTAATGTAGGATAAAGGTAGGTCAACAATGACATTTACAAGTACCTAATCCCATATTTTGATGTCTATAATGAGAGTTTAATTTATTTCATTTTAATAAGTGTTTTAATGGTTTGTAATAGAATTATTTATAGTCTTGAGTATAATTGTTTAAAATTTATTTTAAAAAATTGAAATTATATATTAAATTTAGTAATTTTAGTGTGTAAAATCAAAAATTATGTACGATTGCATTCCAATGATATATAATTTCCCTACTGGTATTAATTAAAATTTAACATAGAGTGATTAACTTTGTGTTATTAACCCAATCAAGTAGAGGAATTAACTATATATTAATTTCGTACATAATAAAAATTAACTATAAAGAAGAGCACAATCTAGGAGATTAAGTTTTGTATCGCAATGAGGATCTGTGCAAATCAAAAGTTTACATGCAAAATGATTTTTTTCATGGCCATCACCTACCATTACATGTGATGAAAAAAATCTTTCCACAGTTTTTAGTTAAAAAATAATCTTGAATTTTTTATGTTAATATAATAGGTAATGAACATGATCATATCTACCTACCTATGATACATGGTAGGATGATGGCTCTATGTGTCAATTGAAGCACTAGTTAATAAGTGACAAACATAAAATTTGAGTGGTCAATAAATAAAATAAATGGCATGAGTACCTTTCATTATGGTGGCAAGTATATTATGTGAATATTTATTTTGATGCATTATATTCCATTAACTTTTTTCCTTTCTATATTTAAATGTGTGTAAGGATGTTGAGGTTTTGTTGATAAGTTTTTAACATAAACTAATACTGAATAGTTTTGACCAATTTTTATGTAAAAACTATAAAAAAAAAAAATTATAAACTTCATTAAGATTTAATCATTATTACTTATTTTGGGTTTGTATCCTGATGAATGTTGACTATATAATTAACAAGATTTCCATTAAAATAAACATTTTTTTACATTTTTTTATGTTGTACTAAAATATTTTTAAATGGTTTTAAATTTGAATTATGTTTTTCAGGCATGACCAAGAAGCAATTTCCACTATAGGCATGTATAGGTTATAGAATACCTTACAATATTATAAGAATATGAAGAATTATACCTTTGAAAATTTGTTATCAACATTTTTTTAAATATCCTTTTAAATATTTCTAGAGGTTAATATAACCATGAAATTATCACCAAGAAAAATCTTATTAAAATAGGACTAATCCAAAATCCAACAAATAATTGAAGCCAACAACTTAGAATTAGCTAAACAACAATAACTATACCAAAAAAAAAAAAAACTCAATTTAAAATAGAAAAAGATTATCCAAAGTCACTAAGAGCATTATACACCTCACATTTTTTAGTGATGAAGTTGAGGTGGTCATCCGCAGTGTCATAATTGACCACTTTGGTTTCAATAGCCTTGCCCTTTTCCTTCATTCTTAACCTCTTCTTGGTTATAGTTCCCATAATTTTTTTAGTTGTTTGTTTGATGCTATCTCATGTAATGGTGATACTTAATGCATAGTAAATTAACATAGTAATACTAATTTGGATCAACTTATCTATGTTTTTTTTGTGCTTCTTCCTTTCACTATGATTTTGATTCATTCTATCATCCATCTAAAACATTTTAATTTTTAAATCCCCCACTATTTTAGTTAAGGTCCATACTTCCTTATTGAGTTTTAAAATCCCTCATTAAACTTTCCCATAAACTTGTAACATCAGATGGTTTACTTTCTCTATAATATCCTCATTTTAATTCAATACAAATTTTAGGGAATCTCTGTGAATGTCAATTGTCATTTCTAGAGGACTCGAATTATCTAGGGCTGAAATATTCTCAGAGGTCCTTTGTAACTTTTTGTCAACTAGGTCATGAATTCTGTTTGTATTGAAGTCATCCATAAAATTTCCAATCAACTTACACCTTCAAGGAGAAATGGTGATAGACAAATGGGCACTAGTAGCTTGTCTATCATAACCCTCCAAAATCTCATCTAAATATAAATGATCAAGGTTTGAACACAAGGCATGGGAAAATATTTTATAACTTCTTTTTTGGGTCCCTTTAGTAGCACTAGTGTTTACAGGAGTGATAACGATGGAAACATACTTTCAAGATTTTGGCTAGACATGATGGTTTTCATCTTTAGGTACAACATGATGCACGTGAGATTGATTTATGGTTTGGGATAACGACTAAATACCATTATTCTAGCATGGTGGAAGAGAAGGTAAATTATAGCTTGATGGAGGAGGAGAAAACACTTATCACATAACGAGTCCATAATAGAGTTCTCCATAAATATTATAATATAAAAAGGAAAGATTAATAGATTTTTCTCCATTAAATGATTTAAAAATGCAAAATGGTGTGACCTAACAACTTTATATATGCCTTCCAAAGTGACATACCTCATGACTTGCTAAAGGACTTCAGTCCATGGCTTTGGTATGGAATCTTTGAGATAACCTCCTTGAAACTCATATAGGTTTTTGTTGTCTACAAAAAAATTGGAGACATCTTCTTTCTTATCCTTTTTTTGTTTATGTAGTGGTTTTCCTTCAAAGCTCAAGTAAGTAACTTGTGAAATACTCTCCTAAGATAGTTAAAATGAATGCTTCTAATAAATACCTTGTGGACATTCCATGCCTTTGAAAATTTGAAAGAAACTTGTGGGTTTTAACCCATGATATGTGATATGAAGATTGTCAACTCACTATATTTGATGATCTTCCAAATAGTGGCATGTTTTCTTTCTACTTCAGGTGCCATAGGTTCCACTCTACATCTCTCCCTTCCCATAGCTTCGGTGATGAACAAACTTTTAACACTCTTGCTAGTTTTCTTCCTTGTGTTAACCCTTATTTTGAAAGAAGGGAAACATTTGACTTGAAACTTTTTTGCACTCCTTACAACTTCATTACAATAACTTAAGCTCAAATCAGAAATAATGAATGATCTTTGTTTTTCATGTCCATTCCCATTTTAGTTAATGTTTCTTCTACTATTTGTCGAAATCTTCAACATGTAATTTTAAAAAGAAAACTTGGTTTCTAATATTTGAATATTATCAAGATTATCAAGTTGAACAACTTTCTAAAAATTATTGTTTACAATTTCACCTCCATTCCCTTTGTCCAGTTGAAAGTGCATATCATTGTTTTATTTTCATCAAACTCATATTCATTAATACAAAACTAGAATACACTTACTAAACATATTTTCAATTTAGCAGGTTATTTGTTTTAAAATTGAAATCAATGGTTGAAATATGCATGCGAAAAAAAGATATAGTCATGTTAAATCTATCTTTAATTATTTTATTTATCTATTTATTTACAATTTAAAAAAAAAAATTAAAATTATACTTATAAATATGTTAATAAATAATGCAAAATGAAACCTATTAATTAATTGACAAAATCAATAAAAGTTTAGAAGTTGTATATGTCCATGTGCACCCTATGTGATTGAACCATTGCAATCATAATTTAATATACCAAAAATTAAATCAACGTGATTAATAAAACTTAAAATCTTATACTAAGATTTATGAAAGTATTTCAATCTTTTAAAGTTAATATTTTAACTTTGGGAAGTTATCATCCCAGTTATCCGTTTTAATTTATAATACTAATATGAATAGTAAGATTATAAAAGAGACAAGTTCATACGGCTGATATATGAAGAGTAACATTACAAAAACAAAAGCATAAAACGAAAGATAGTGAGATTTCGATATTATATATAAAATAAGAGGATAGATAAGTAATAAAGACGACATAGTTATATATAACAAAACAGGGACATTGTTGTTTATCTGCCGACAATGTTCCAAACCGGCCTAGTCCTCCTCCTTAGATCTACGGGGCTCCAATAGCTTTTTTGAAGCTTGCAATATTCTCATCCAGTTTTGCATAGACTGAAGCCTGATCATTCAGATAAACTGATATCCAACTAATTCCACCGTTAGGATTCAACACTTTCAGAGCCGCCTCAAACCCATATTTAGTTGCGGTTTTCAAAATATTTACCAATGGGACAAACAACGGGACAATTGTGGTTATATGGGTGAAAGACGCAGAAATAAATTCCATGGATTCCTTCAAAGACAGATTTTCTTAACAAATAGCAGCTTCCAAGCCTTCAGCGCTCACAATTCAGATCCCTTCACAATGATTTAGGATTCTATTTATACGACTAACAGCACCACTACCACGGGATTTTAGGTTTTGTCGGTCCTATAGTTGGCCAGAACGTGTTGAAAGTCGGTTGATAAAGTAAGTGGATAAGACATCCTCGGAATCTTTGAGCATTTCTATCGATAAATGCTATCTTAGAACCCCGTGGACAATAATTTAATAAGTTGGGAAGGCGTGATGGAATTCCAACATAGACAGATACTATTAACTTAGCTTGATACATTTATTCATAGATAAGATGGGGAATACATGGATAATATTTTAGTAAGCTGGGAAAAGACAATATGTGGAATAGATGGATAATAGATGTGGAATAGGTGGATAAGAATTTAATAAGTTACGAACACACGATCTAAGTCTAGTATACATAGATATTATTCACCTTAATCTAGTTTGATGCATTTATCCAAGGATACGGTAGGGAAGAAGATTTATTTGCAAGTATCTTTCTAGGATAGTAATGCCATGTTTAAGCGTGGATTTACATTGTAAAACAGAAATATTAAGTCCCAAAAGTTTATTTTTAATGGTGTTGGTTTTGTATTCTGATGTTTGTTTAAAAACAATGATTTATTTTTGTCTTGTTTAGACGTAATGCATTTATTTATATTATACTTAGGTGAAACTTCATTAGCATACTCTTTTCAGGGTTAAATTTTATACTTATAGATAATGTTATTAGATTGTTTAAGCATGGATTTACATTGTACACCAAAAATAGAAAGTCACAAAAGTTTACTTTTATAGTTTTGGTTTGATGTCTAATTAAAAATAGTAATTTATTTTTATCTTGTATAGACGTTAATCATTTATTTATATTATACTCTAGTTAAACTACATTAACATATTCTTTTTAAAGTTGAATTTTAAACTTAGAGATAATTTTATTATATATGTTTAAGATCAAATAGTAACTTTTCTAAGGATTAGTTTCAATTATTTTAAACTAAAAATTTCCAATATTTTAGTATTTTAAAGGTTTTAAAATCAATGATTTTCCATTATATGCCTCCACCTTGAGTGTTATCTCTCTATTGTTCATTAGTACTATGCTTCCACCAACTCTACATATTTCTTGCACCATTTAACATCCATATACAAATTCTCATCCACTATAAATGACAACACCTATTACTATGATGATTCTCCCAGCGATTACTTTATTTTCAATAAAATAAATATACTAGCATGTATATCTTAGATAAAGATATGTAAAAAATACTGATAAATATCATTCTTCAGTTACTCACAATTCAATATTATATAGGTTTTTCGAGAATGATATCTATCGATATATTTTACATAGACTTATCTTAGATATGTATCCTAGTTACATGCAGAAGCATTCTACAATAGAAAAGTGGGGAGGGAGAGGCCGTGATGTCATGCCTGTGTAAAGAAAAATTGCTGACATTTTATTTTAATAGTAATTATGTTAAATAAAAAATAATAAAATCAAATAAAATATAACAAATAAAAAGTTAATAACGAATGATACAATATTTAAATCAAGAGACGTGAGCTTTGAAATAATATAAATACAATACAAATTAATCAAAAAACAAACACACTATAGATGAAATGATAAAAAATGGGAACGAAATAAATTTAAGATATTGTTTCTTTAAACATTTAAAATCGGAAGTGGATTCATTAAAGTTATTTATTCTGAAGATATCATAGGATTATTGTTTAGTAAGGTGAAACATTGCTTAGGTTCGCCATTCCACTATTCTGTTGAATTTTGTTTTGTAATTTATTTGTTGCATTGTCAAAACACAGTAAGTTGAAGCTCGATATTTTACATTTTAGCCTGCTAACAGTAATTCATTGATAGCCAAGTGTAATAGTAATTAGCAAACTTAAATAAATATTTATATATAAAAATTTGATTTTTTGACAATATCAATGAATACACAACGCATGTCACACTTATTTTATTTATATTTTTAAACTTAAAAATACCAAAATTAAAACCATTACTTTATATTTTGTTTAACACATGTGGGCTTTATATGATAGTATTTAAGGAGTGCATTTTCCAAACCTCTTCTGCATTAATCTATATTCCACAATCTAATAAAAAAGATTAGTTGTGTGAATTTTGTTTCAAAATATCATTTTTAAAACCAAATTTTGTATTCATAAATTATTAACAAATAATTACTAATAATTTAGTAATTATTAATAGATTATGGGTAATAATAGATCGTAGGTAAGATATTCAATCATATTTTAATTTAGTACGACTTTAGTAAATTTCAATCAAACCAAATTTCACACAATTTCATATTTTGATTTCATATTAGTAAATTACGAAATCTGTCTACGATTTATTAATAATTACTAAATTACAATTTATCAATATAAAAATAACTAGGCTAATAATGAATAACTTGCATATTTATTTTTGGACCATTAGTTATTTATTTAATATTTAAGTGATAATTACACTAATATATTAAAATTAATTTAATATGTTAGTTATTTTTTGAATATATATTATTGTATTTAATGTTTCTATATATTTTTGAATTATATTATTTGATTTTGTTATATATATTTTAATTATGAATATTATTTAGATATCTCACAATGCTCAAATATAATATGTTATCTATATTTGGTTTAATATGATTTACTTGAAAATTGTGTAGTTATGGCTCGACTAAAATTGAATTTTGTGAATGAGGAAGAATGAAGATAATAAAAAAGAGAAAAATAAAGAGAATATCGAAGACAATATTGTAGATGAAGGAAAAAAAATGGAAAATGTATAAAGAGAGTAAGAAAGAAAAAATTGAAATGACAATGACAGACAAAGATTTTAAGAACACATGAGTGAATTAATAGCTGAACAATTAGAGGTAGAAAAGAGGCAACATGCAGATATGATGAAAGGCATTTGAGCAAAATCATATAAAGATGAACAATATGTATTAAGAAAAAAATTACAAATACAAATGCATTCATATCAATTAACTAAAAAATAATGACAACATAAAGAAGAAATTCACCATCAAGCATCTCAAAGGTATTACCAATGATGGATTCATAATGTTGACATTAATTTTGAAGAAGCAAACTTGATATCAATAGATCATGTGTTCTAAACACCAAATAATTCATTTTCAATTATAATGGATGTAGATGTTACAAATACTTCATAAAATAAAGATGTACAAGAGAAAACATCTCAACCTACAAGAAAAATATGAATGGAAAATAATGTTTAATAAAAAGAATCAACTTCATAACCTAAAAGAAGAATAAAAATGAAAGATATACAAATTGAAAGAGATAAAAATATAATTTATCCAAATGGAATATTTTAAAGAGATTTGAAAACATTTCAAATGATTTTTTGACATGGCCTAGATAACATTGCTTCACCAAGAATGTGTTATACTTGTCAATAAATTTGTATTAGACTAAATGTTTTTTGAACCCAAAAAGGCCCTGTATGTAATAGATTTCGACAAGATAAAGATCATCATCAATTTTTAGCATGGAATAATATGGATTTTAGACCACAACCACTAGAACATACAAACTTAATACAATTTTGGGAAATGTTAATACCTCATGTCAACCAAATCCTAAAAGTGACACATGTAATAGGGAGATAAGTATTATGGAATAATGAATATAGAGGTGAAGAATACATAAATAAAGTCATCAAATTCATAAGAACCATAAAAGATAATGGATTTATTATAGATGATGATATATTACCAAAGATTGTTATGAAACCTTGGGCACAAAACAAAAAGAAGCACTTAATATGGTTATGACACATTGTGAGGGAGGTCAAAATACTTCATCTTTATGTATGACAGGCCCAAGAACAATGAGAATATGAAAATCATATCTTATAGGTGCCATTGATCAATTTTTTTAAGAAACAACATTCACAAAGTAATCTCCACTTTTAGTACTTACACCAACTAGAGTTACAACATTTAATATTGGTGCATCGACTATCCATGCACAAATTCAAATCCCAATTGCATATTTTGTTGAATTAGAAGGACTAAGACTTACAAGTGTTGAAGAAGATATCCACCACATAAAACACACATTTATTGATAAAACAAGCTTCATTGTGAAAAAATTACTATAAAATATAGACTCTAGACTCTGTCAAGCATTTCCTAAAAATGCAAACATGTGTTTTAGTGGTATATCTAATATTTTGGTTGGATATTTTGTTTGCATTCCTCTTTTTAGTGATAGACCACCATACAATAATAGTAGATGAGATAAAATGTTATGTGAAGAATTCAAAATAGTTGTTATTTTGGTTAAGATATTTAGATAGGAAGGAGAAAGTGATGACCAAGAAAGGTTTTATCAACTACTCATAATTTTGGGAGATGCAAATCTAACAATAGATTAATAGAAGCTATTAATAAAAAAAAATGTTGAAATAGATAGAGCCACTACTGAAGAATTTGACAATTGTACTCATTTATTTTCCATAAATGATAATGTGCATAACCATAATAAAAGAAAATTATATTCATTAAAAAGACTAGTCGTACATAGTATTTCCACAAAAATAGGAAGTGTCAATGCACCAATGGGAGGACAAAATGATAAACTTGATATGAATTGATTGATTATTATCAATGCAATGGTCATGTTAAATTTTAATATTTGGATATAAGCATGTCTTGTAAATGGAGCTCTAGGGTATATCAGAAATAAAATCTAAAAACATGGGAGTGCCCCACCAAAATCACCAGCATATGTTATGGTAGAGTTTGATAATTACTCAGGAATACCATTTGAAGATACAACTCCATATGTATTATAAATTGAACTACTAAAAAGGGTATGCACAACCAAACTATCCTTATGGTTGGCTTAGGCATTCATAATACACAAATCACACGGTTTGACCCTTTAAAAAGCCACAATTCACATAGGTCAAAGAAAAAGAATATGATTAATATTTGTGGTTATATCCCATATGAAGTCCTTTTAAGGACTAATAATATTACCTCCATTTACATATGACCATTATGAAAATATAAAGAATGGAAAACAAATTTTTGAATAAAAATATGAGGAAGAGAGTTTAAAAATCTTAGAGGAAATATAATTTCATGTCATTATGAAAAAAATCATGTACTTATTCATTATTTGACATTTTATGTGATGTCAATGGTACATTTTGATGACTACTAAATAAATATTTAGATTGAGAATTTAAAATTATGTAAATTAAATTTTTGGTTGATCTAATATAATGTTTATTATAGTTTTATATGATTTAATGTAGTGTATAATATACATTCTATGTTTTATTAAAAACATCAAATTATATATCAAATAAATATGAAAAATGCAGAGTTGCTAATAGCATACCTATCTTAGATAAATATATGTAAAATATATTGAGAGATATCATTCTTGAGGTGCCTATTCCACTTATTCCACAAATCCTACATAAGATAGGTGCCTTGAGATTGATATATCTCAGTCTCTTTTACATAGATTTATCTAAGATAGGTATGCTAGTTATATTTTATTGTATTATTATTAATGTCAAATATTTTTTATCATAAAATTTAGGTTACTATAATTTTAATTATGCTAGTTATATTCCATTTTATCATTTTTAATGTCAAATATTTATCCTTTGAAAAATTAAAGGGATAGTATCATGAAAAGATGTGAGAAAATTGTCATTTCTAAATATCTAGAGAAATTAGGAATTTCATTTTCATTTTCTTAAGTATTAAATCCTAAATTATTCAAATAATAAGTACAAAAATACAAAAAATTGATACAAAATAAATGGTAGATCAACCATGTTTATTATTATTTTGATTGTATTTTACATTTGGATATGCTGTATGATTTTAAGTTATTTTAGACCATTTATTTTTTTTATTTTCATCTTCAGATGAATTAAATAACTACAACTTTATATATATATATATATATATATATATATATATATATATATATATATATATATATATATATATATAATTTTATTTAAAAAAAATTTTACCACAACAACACATATAAAATAAATAAATAAATAAACTTCTTTTAAATAAAATTACAATAGTAACAAATCTAAAATAAATAATTTTTTTTTAAAGTGAATATAATTTTCATAATAACAAATATAATTCACCTATTAGATATTAAAACATGGTAAATAAAGAAATAAATTATTCTACTTTAAATTAGAAAATTAAAACAATAAAAAATACTAAATAAATAAATATATTCTTTTATTTTAAAATAAAAATTTACCCGAATAAGAAACATAATTCACATATCATATATTTTAGCATGGTAAATAGATAAATAAATATTTTTATTACTTTAAAGTAAATAATATTACCACAATAATAAATATAATTCACCTATCAAATATTTGAGAATGGTAAGTAAATAAATAAAATATTTTTATTTTAAAATAAGTAAAATTAATATAATAACAAACATAATTCACATATCATATATTCTAGTATAGTAAATATATAATTAAAATTATTTATTTTATAAATAAAATTATTATTGAAAAATTATTATTAAACTATCATGTTATTAAATAATTATGGGTTAATAATTAAATAAATTAAAAGTAGATGTAGATTTTTTACAATATAATCTCAAAAACTATTAAATGTTAGCACACTCACCATGCCATTACACAAAATTACCCCCCCGGTTACCATTGTAGGAATGCCTATCGATGAAATAATTTATGTGTTAGTCTTTAAAAAATTTATGTGCTTCATAAGTACAAATATGTGTGGGGAATGTATGGATATGTAAATTGAGTAAAATATCAACCAATTTATTATAGTATTCAATCTTGGTAGTAATTGTCCTAGGTTAGTGCCTTGTTTAATAAATATCTCAAGCATTTAATAATTTTTAGTTTGGTACTTCTAATTAATTTTTTAATAAAGTAACATAATTTCATGGTAAGGGTCACAACGTCAAAATACATTACACTAAGCCAATAAAGATAATATGAATTGAGTCTAATATAAATTTAGAAAAATAAAAAATAATCCTTGAAATGTGCTTCAATAGAAGGACCTAAAAATACATCAAATGATTGATAAAATTTACATAGGGGATGCACAATAAATTCCTAGATAACAACTCACTTTTATTATGAATGTCTTTATAAATGATAATAAAAAGATTAGGTAAAATTTACAATGTAATTTAGAAATATGGGTTCAAACATTAATGAAGTGATTATAATATCAAACTATTATAAGAATGGAATCAAACATTGATGAAGTGATTAAAATATCAAACTATTATAAGAATGGAAGGCTGGTATCAAACTGCTCTAAAAGTGAATGTATTTCTCAATATTATAAATATGATGCTAATAGTTTCTTCATTGGTACATTGGTATAAAAATATATGAAAAAAATCATGTACACGTGTTTAACATAACAAACTCTCATATCATATAAGTTACTCATGAGAAATCTATAATTCCTTTTCCTTTTGTAAAGATATAACCCAATCAAAGAGATGGTTACACAGTTGGTTATGGAAAGTCTCTGACAACTATTCAACTTTTTCAAACCTTTTTTTATAATAGAATGGTGAATAAACCTAAACTTTCAATAACATATAACAACA